>ML244911.1:7702-78517 GCA_005239495.1 Nicotiana undulata | reverse complement strand
CCTTAGGAAAAGATCAAGATGAGTGCACCACCTGGGAACTGGGAAGGACAATCAACTTCTAGGACACCACTCTTCAATGACCAGTACTACTCCTGGTGGAAGAACAGGATAAAGGATCACTTAATTGGTGAAGACTACAAGTTGTGGGACATAGTTACTGATGGCCTCTTGGCCACCATGAAGAAGACTGCTGAAGGAGTAGAGTGCCAAAGACAAGAGTTGACTGCATTGATGAGGACTTAGAAAAGTGGGAGAAGAATGCGAAGGCCAAGAAGTGGCTTGTGTGTGGACTTGGTCCAGATGAGTACAGCAGAATTCAAAGTTGTATTACTGCCAAGGAAATCTGGGATACTCTGCAAGTGGCTCATGAAGGAACTGCTCCAGTGAAAAGATCCAGAGGTACTCTACTATATTCTCAATATGAGAATTTCTCTATGAAGGAAGGAGAGACCATCCAAGAGATGTACACTTGGTTCACTACGCTGACAAATGAACTAAAATCTCTTGGAAGGACTCTTCTCGAAGAAGACAAGGTTGAGAAGATTTTGACAAGGGTTCTGCCAATCTCTTGGGAGAGTAAGATCACTGCAATTCAGGAATCCAAGAACGTGGAAACTCTCAAACTGGATGAGCTAATTGGAAATCTCACCGCCTATGAACTTAGAAGGCAGACAATGAACATGGATGCTCCCAAGAAGGAAAGAAGTCTGGCACTAAGAATCACTGATGGAGCAGAACTAGAGGAAGATGAAATGGCTATGATCACCAAGAATTTCAAAAATTATATTATGAGAAGAAAGGGCATTTCAAGAGGTGGAAATTACAACAAGGCAAGGGCACCAGAAAAAACCACTAATGAGGGCTGCTACAAATGTGGGAAAACTGATCATCACATTAAGAACTGCCCTCAGTGGGAAGTTGAATGGAAAAGGGAAAGGTCTGAATGAAGGAACCGGAAGAAGGAACAGGTTCATCCCAAGAAGAACAAAATATAAACAAAGGCTATGGTTGCTGCTTGGGGAGAAAGTTCAGATAAAGAATCAGATGATGAACATGGAGATGAACAAGAACTTATGGCAATTGGTGAATCAGATGAGAAATCTTATGAGGAATCTGAGGAAAGTATATTCCATCTCAAAGACAAGATTAAGTTCTTGTCCAAAGAGAACTCTCTGAATTATTTCTTGACTTTATTGATGTTTCTGAAGTAATTAATAAGGAAAAGGAACAGTTGTCTAAGGAGTGTGTAATGTTAAAAGAAAATTGTAAAAAACTGGAACTCAGAGTAAGTGAGTCTGTGAGTGAAAATAATGCTCTGAAGAACCAGGTTCATCCAGTTGAAACAAATGTCCTAGAGTTAAAATATGAAAATGTAAAACTGAAACTAGGAACTAGTAAGAAGACAGTTGACCGCTCTCAACTCATCTTAACTCATCTTAGAAGAAAATGTAGGTAAATTAAAGGATGAGTTGTATAAGAAGGATGAACATATAAGATTGTTGAAGGAGGAACTTGGTAAGGTTAAGCATGAACTAGACAGAACCTGTAAATGGAACAAATCCTCCGATGCTTTGACATGGCTACAGGAAAACCACAGTAGCAATACGAGAGGACTTGTCTTTGGGAGTCAGAAGCCTAAATGGGATCCTAAAAGAAAGTACCTCACACTTCCTGAGAACAAAATCTGTACCCATTGTGGCAAGACTGGTCACTACAAAAGTGAATGCAATGCAAAAGAGTAGGCCAATCAAAAGAACAAAAGTTTTGTTCGAAGGAAGAATTGGTTACCTAATTGGCTAAAAATAATCTAATTCATCCTTTTGCTTATAGAAAGGGACCCAAACTGGTTTAAGTACCTAAGACTAACCCCTGATTTTCTTTTGTGGGTTCAAGTGAAAGGAAGTATCCAAATATGATACATAGATAGTCGATGTTCAAAACGCATGACTGGCAACAAGGACCGGTTCCTTTCACTTGAGAACCTCAAAGGAGGAAATGTCTCCTTTGGAAATGGAAAGAAAGGTGAAATCATTGGGGTTGGTAAGGTAGGTAAGGATGACACACATTCCATTGAGAACGTTTACTTGATAGATGACATGAAATATAGCCTGATCAGTGTGTCACAATTGTGTGACAGAGGTAACCTAGTAGCATTCATTTCTACAAAATGCTTTGTAATAAATCTTATCACTGACAAGATTGTTTGCAGGGAAAAAGAGTAAACAATATTTATATCATAAATCTCTCCACATTGTCAGAAAATGAATTAACATGCTTGAGCGTGTTGGACAGTGATCCCTCATTTGACACAAAAGACTTGGACATGCAAGTCTAAGTCAACTAAACAAATTAGTCTCCAAGGACTTAGTGATAGGTCTGCCTAACATTAAGTTCAAGGAAGATAAAGTTTGTGAGGCTTGTGCAAAGGGGAACCAGGTAAGATCCTCTTTTAAAAGCAAGAAAATAGTAAGTACCACCAGGACGATGGAACTGGTCCATATGGATCTATGTGGTCCTATGAGAACATTAAGCAGAGGTAGTAAGAGATAAGTGATGGTGCTTGTTGATGACTATTCTAGATTTACCTGGACATTTTTTCTAACATCTAAAGATGAAGCATTTGACATGTTTACTTCTTTTGTTAGAAAAATTCAGAAACAATTAGGAAATCAACTTGCAACAATTAGGTCTGATCATGTCACTGAATTTGAAAATGCTAAATTTGCTGAATTTTGTGATGAGCATGGCATAGATCATTATTTTTCTGCCCCTATAACTCCACAACAAAATGGATTGGTTGAAATAAATAATAGGACACTTGAAGATATTGCTAGGACTATGCCGCGCCCCCTTTTTCCAACTCCTTGTGGGGTTGGTCAAGGATTTTTGACATTGGTTGGGACAACTAATTCCTTTTGGGAAAGGGGTTTGCAAGTTTTTGAAGAGTCGCCAACTAACGAGTTAAGGTGCATTAGGGCACCTATTTGGGGGAGGGGGGGTTCATTTACAAACGAATTGGATAACTAGAGATAGGGTAAAGGCTTGAAATTATCCTAAGGGAAAGGTGTTAGGCACCTCTCAGAATCCACAAATGTGGTTCCCGGCCAAATAACTTTGTGAATTTGTACAACTAGCAAGTAAGAAATTATTATCTAAAATAGTAGGTGGTTTTGAAATATTCGCAGTCTAAGCACACATATGTTACTAGTTTGAAATATTTAATAGCTAAATAGATTTTGAAAGGATCATAGTCTAAGCATGTATATAGGATAGGGATATCCTAAGTTTGCTTGTAATATGGATCACATCAATGCAATACCCGGTATGACACTCCTTAAAGAGGGGCTACACGTGGTATTAGCGCACCGGTCATCATATCCATATCTACCATTTCCCACCAGTAAAGGTAATTAGAGCGAGTGTTGGTCACGACCTCTATTTCATGTTGTTACCCGTCCCTTCCTATTAGTCCTGGAGGAGTCTAGGACTTCTATCCTATGGGGGAGGTTCTAGGCAGACCCTCAGGTTTAAAGGCAAAATGCTAAGCGACATATAAAAACAGATAGGACTGCAGATAGGGGTATAGCATATAAATAGAAAAGGGCTCAAGTACCTCCACAAATAATGCAAAGATACAACATGACTCAAACACAGTTAAGGTCTTGGTTTTTTAATCCAGATCCTAAAGAATGGTATCTAAGTGGTAATAACAGAGAGGCAGGTTCATTACATAACTCAGTGAGGAAGTCTTAATCAGTTTTGCCTACTGATTTTAAGCTTGTTGGCAGTTAGATAGTGCACATGAAAGAATCGTATTCCAGTTTTAACAACCTTAATTACCTAAGGCTTGCCTAGGTGTGGAAGAATGCTCAATTGTTACCAGAATTATTGAAACAATGTAGGAGTTGTTTTACCTAAATCATGTTGTTCTAAGTCTTACAAGAGATACATGATTATTGCCAATTTGTTTAAAACATGAGGAGACTATTTTATACCCTTTTCATGCATCAATAGTTTAACTAGGTGTGACTGAGCGAGTATGAACAAAATTCTAAACATGGTATCTAATATGCGCACATAAAAGCAGAATGATTTATACCCAAAACTCTTAAAAGAATGATTTATACGCAAAACTCTTAAAAGAAGGATTTCTAAATGCGCAACATGATTGCAGAATTTCCTAAAGTAGGATTTCTAAGTGCATAGCAATTATAGTGTTAGGCATGGTTTCGAAATATGCATAAGTGAGTTTATTTTAGGATTGTTATTTATCCTAGAGACAGGATATTTAGGTGATAACGTTAAACGAGATGCTGAAAACAGTAAACAATGAGTCTTGGGAGCATGGTCTCTAGTGCATGATATGCTTTCATGTATTGATCCTAAGCGTGGATTCTAGTGTGCACACAAAAATATAAACCTAAAGCATGATTTCTACCCTTGATACTTATAACATGTATACTAACCTCCCTTTTCACTAACCATCCCAATATTCGTTTACAATAATTATTACAAACCGATATTGAATGAATTACATAAATAGGAGAAGGAAAAATAAGAAGTTATCTATAGGGAGCCTACAAATAGGCCCAGATTTCCATAACCTCAATGCCCGAATTGTTTCACAGCCTTTCTCAAATCCGGGTGTGTCAGAGTTCCCTAAGGACCCTCAAGGGATCTCGGGCAGTGCTCACACCCAGATTTCATAACCATAGTTGAGTAAGTGCAGTGTGAAAGGGTCAGCCTTAGTGTGTCAGAGTTCAGAGGGAACTCAAGGGTCCCAAGGCAGTCACACACTATAGGGGCAGAACTTAATGGTCTAAGAGTAGAGTGAGAGTGCTTGACATAGTTTTAAAAAGGTTTAACTAGGAGAATAATTTGAAAAGAGACTTGTTAAGAATAGTTTTTTGTAAAATAAATGAGGATTGAACTCAGTAAAACTACTTTGAAGGGAGTAGGATAATTAACAAAAAATAAACCAAACACATAGCCAAAATAGGTCCAGTAACACTCACAGATCTCAGACCCAAGACAGGTTCAGTACCACAAACATCCACCCAGGGGTAATGGGAGATTGGGGACACATAAGTCACATGATGGTGAACACATAATAGGCAGAGGTCCTTTGCACTTGGTGTAGTTAGTAGGGCAGAATCAGGAGTATAGTTACAGAATCAGTAATACCTTAGAGGACTCATGGGATTGGGAGATAGTACAGGATTATACTAGACATGACAACATCAAAAGAACCTAAGGTAGAAAATCACTAGAGGCATACCCTAACTAAACAACCAGTACACAAGCATACTAGAATCACATTGAGCCAGGTTATAAGTTCATAAGAACATGCTGATCATAAAAAGGTAAGGCATAACTTGGCATACTAGACGAAACAATGGGGGCAAAGAGTTTAATTACATGTTGAACAACAAAATAGCATATAGAAGCGTATTAGAAACATAATGAATTGAAGCAGCAAAATAAACATATTGGTTTGGGAACTTGAATTGAAATTAAGGCATACCAGTAAAGAAGACAGTAAACACAAAGTGGAGGATAAGAGAGCACAATAGTTAGCCTTGGCTTGCAGCCGGCTAACATAGAACATCAATAAGTAACATAGAAAGAGAGCAGAAAGCTTTTAGTTGTGAGAGAGGGAGAGAGCTTTTGAACTAGTGTGTTTGTGTGTTGTGTTAATGAAATAGCATGTGTATATAGTTTGAAAACAGGTGGCAAATAAGGTAAAAATCAAAGTTAATCAGTAATTATGGGACTGTGTATCAAAAAAATATAAAGTTAGTGTAAGTATCCCCTTTAATTAAGGAGTCAAAATCAAACGGTACTAGACATGTAGCAAAATAAGGCAAGATACCATAAGACTGGAATATAACATATAAGGAAATATCTCAACATAGCATGGGTAAAAAGCAAGCAATTAAGGCTAGGTTCAGAAAAATCTTAACTAAGCAAAGGTTTGTAAGAATCAATTAACAGTAGAATCAATCACATAATAAGGCAAGAGCATAACTCATAGGTCAAAAATCAGTAAGGAGTATTACCATAGGAGATCATTGAAGGACACCAATCTCAGGGAATCAGGGATTCGAATAAGAATAACACTAGCTAAGGAAACTAACACGAATTACACGTAATAAATAGATAATAGGAAAAGGAGAGTAAAAATCTCATAAAATCAGGGATCGAACTAGAACATAGTACTGACTTAGGGAAATTACCACAAATTTCTATCCATAATGGTATAAACATAAGATAGGCATGAGAAGCATAACGGGGTAGAAATCACAAGAAACCCAGAACGTACTCATGAATAACAGACATGCGAACAAACTAGATGAACAAGTAAGCAGGGACAGTTCTCAGAATCCAGGGTTAAGACCAAAATTAGGGTTTTCAACATAATGAATCAGATAAAAGGGGAAACTTGAATAAATCGTTAAAACACAGTAGAAATCATAGGATAACACTGAAAATCAGAGGAAAGCCGTTTTAAAAAAGGGGTTATGAAACCCTAATCTGAAGATGAAAAGTCACTTTATGAAAATCGGAAAAACCTTTGAAGAAATAATAGAATACCTTATAACACGCCCAGATCTATTGCAGATCTAGAAAAATCAGAGGCTAGTGATTAGGGTTTCATATAGACAACCCAAATAGAAGGAGAAAAAGCTTAAGAACCACTGGTTCTAGCCGAAAATAAGGAAATCTTACTCGGACGGCCGTGAATGGACGGAAACTGGCATGAGAGGTCATGGGGGTGAGGTGAACCGCCTTTGGTTCCTTCGAGGACCTCAAGGCAACGATAATCCGGCGTGAGAGGGAGCTGTGGAGGCTGAGGATGGTGGTGGAGCCACCATTTTTACCAGCAAGCCAACGGCTGGCGAGAGGAGAGTATGTTTTAGCAGAGAGCTTGAGAGAGGTGAGAGCAGAGGACGGCGGAGTGAAACAATAGAATGAGAGGGGGAAATGAGGGTTTGGGGTAGGTCGTTGAGGATTAATTAAGGTAAGGGGTAATCTGAGCCGTTGATCAAAATGATCAACGTCCATGATTTAAGAGGACCTGGGCCGGGTTAGGTAGAGGTTTGGGCTTGGGTCGTATTGGGTTATTTTAATTGGGGTTTGGGTTGATTTTAGTAGTCTAGAATTGAAATGAAAAAATGCCTATTTGTTAAATAACACATAAAATAGATAAATAATTTATAAAAATGGCTAATAATTATATATAAAAAATGAGACTAATGCTTAATAGGTTAAATTAAAATGATTAATTAGTATTTTAAATAAAAATAACTAATTATTGAGTAAAAATAGTATAAAACATGTAATCAGGCTATAATTGCAAAGCTATTGCAATTATAGCCAAATAGTGCCAATTCGGCTAATTATAAAATAATTGGCCCTTAAGAGGATCAAAGAATATATTAAATCAAGAAATGTTTCAAAAATCATTTTTAATGCATTATAATTAATTATTATGGATAAAAATACTGGCAAAATTAAAATAAGTTAATAAAAATATTGGAAAATTATACAAAAATACCAATTGTTATAAAACCTGATTTTGAAGGTATATATGCAGAATTAAAAATAATTTGAGAAAAAATTGGGTGTCAACAGCTGCTCCTCTTTACCCGGGAAGGATGAAAGAGTTGCCGGGTAAAGATATGATGGCCAATTTTGACCGAGTGAAACTGTTTGAAGAGATTTAGGTCGCACCATGGTTTCTGAGTTGTCTGCATATCCCTGGTTTTACAGGAATCAGGCCGTATGTAGTTCAGGAGTCATCGGCGAAGTATACCAATGAAATTTTTACAAGAACGGACGCAACATACAAGGCTGGATGAGTGAGCGGTTTGCGGTAATGGTTAGGAGAACTAGAGCAGGACTGATCCTGCTAGGATAGGCGTTGCTTGCCAGATTACCTGCGAATAAGACAATACAAGCGTATATTGTGAATAATTTTAAACATGATGCAAATTCCCGTCGGACTATGAATGTTGTCTTTGGATGGTTAAGGATGAAGTCCTTGGATCATGATGTCCCGGGCCATGAATTGCTTGATTGCAGGATTCGCAGGCAATGAAATGATGTCCTCGGGCCATGAGGATGGTGCCTCCGAACGATGACTCCTTTGAATAATGATATGCAAAATAGAGAGAGATCCTCAATCCATGGCATGGTGTTCTCAGGCCATGAAGATGGTGCGTCCGAACAATGCCGCTTTTGGACAGGTTGGCGATATTTCAGCCCATGAAAAATGCAGTAATATGATGCGTACAAGACAGAGCTTAGTCTTGCGAATTGAAGGGCATAGCTTAGCCCGAAAGAAAAGGCAAAGTAAATAATTCTTGAGACACCACTTTTTCTTGGTGATAAAGGTAAATTGGAGAAAGAGCTTAGCCTCATGCAGGTGGAAGGCAGAAGGGTAGCCTTATGCAAGTGGAAGGCAGAAAGGTAGCCTTATGCAGATGGAGGTAGAGCTTAACCTCATGCAAATGGAGACAGAGCTTAGTCTCGGAAGGCATAAAGGTAGCCTTATGCAAGTGGAAGGCAGAAGGGTAGCCTTATGCAGATGGAAGGCAGAATGGTAGCCTAATGCAAATGGAAGGAAGAATGGTAGCCTTTCGCAAATGTAAGGCAGAATGGTAGCCTTATGCAGATGCAGATGGAGACAGAGCTTAGTCTTGAAAGGAAGAAAAGGTAGCCTTATGTAAAGATGCAACTGCAGATGGAGATAGTGCTTAGTCTCGAAAGGCAGGAAGGTAGCCTTATGCAGGTGGAAGGCAGAAGGGTAGCCTTATGCAGATGCAGATGGAGACAGAGCTTAGTCTCAGAAGGCAGAAAGGTAGCCTTATGAAGATGCAAATGGAGACAGAGCTTAGTCTTGGAAGGCAGAAAGGTAGCCTTATGCAAAGATACAAATGTAGATGGAGACATTGCTTAGTCTCGAAAGGCAGGAAGGTAGCCTTATGCAAGAATGTAGATGGAGACATTGCTTAGTCTCGAAAGGCAGGAAGGTAGCCTTATGCAAGAACGCAGATGGAGGTAGAGCTTAACCTCGAAAGGCAGAAAGGTAGCCTTATGCAAGAATGCAGATAAATGTCAATAGGGATTCTTAGCTGGTAATAGATTGCAGTATCTGTGACTGTTGTGAGCGTTGCGATTATGAAGCATCATTTGTGCTGATAGTAAATGTCGGCATGTGCGACGGTTTTAAGAGTCGTATCTTTGAATAGTATCTGTCCTTCGGGCGGATAGTGTGTTTCGGGGCTATTGCAATCTTTGTGCCTGCATCCAAAGAAAAATCGTGAATTCTGTAAACGAGGGAGGTTAGTTCGTATTCCCGCTAGATTTGCTTGATTCGTTCTTTCTTGTTCTGATGATCCTGTTCATATCACCGGGGTAGTATTTGCTAAACAGATCTGTTTCAAGAATAAGTATGCATGATTTTGTAAAAGTATAACATAAATGCATAATTTAAAAAATAGTTTTAGATGAACCGACGACTGTGACACGGTTCAAGACATTGCAACTTCTCCTGTTACGGAATTTTTAGGGTCCTCCTCCAAATCATGCCCCAGTTTGATGGGTTGATGTTTCTTAGTGTTGCTCGTGCGACGATCGGCTGAACTTATTGAATTGTGACCGAACCCATAGGGCTGCCTACATATCCCCTCTTAAACGGAAATCAGGTCAGGCATAGTTCAATTTACATCATTGATAAAAGAATAAAGCATTATACATAGTAACGCTTGACTGCATCTGAATTGATCGATTTTGGCCAGATTTCTCCGTCCATTTCTGCAAGTATGAGCGCTCCTCCTGTCAGTACTCGGTGAACCATGTATGGACCTTTCCAGTTGGGAGAGAACTTCCCTTTGGCTTCATCTTGATGTGGAAAGATCTTCTTCAACACCAGCTGCCCCGTGTGAATTGTCTAGGCTTGACCCTCTTGTTGAAAGGCTCTGGACATTCTATTTTGATAGAGTTGTCCATGGCAGACTGCACTCATTCTCTTTCCATCTATGAGGGCTAGTTGCTCATAACGGCTCTTTACCCATTCTGCATCGCTGAGCTCAGCTTCTTGTATGATCCTTAGGGAAGGAATTTCAACTTTAGCAAGAATGACAACTTATGTGCCATAAACCAACATATAAGGGGTTTCCCCGGTCGATGTGCGGACTGTGGTGCAATATTCAGTAAGGCAAATGATAACTTCTCGTTCCACTACTTGTGCTTTTATATCATCTTGCTCAATATCTTCTTGATGTTTTTGTTGGCGGCATGTACGACTCCATTCATCTGAGGTCTGTAGGCTGTGGAATTCTTATGCTTGATTTTGAAGGTCTCACACATAGCTTTCATCAGGTCACTGTTGATATTGGAACCATTGTCGGTGATGATTGACTCTGGAGTTTCGAATCGACAAACAATGTGGTCGCGGACAAAATCTGCCACGACCTTCTTGGTCACTACTTTGTAGGATGCGACTTCGACCCATTTAGTAAATTAGTCAATGGCTACTAGGATGAACCTGTGTCTGTTGGAGGCGGCAGGCTCGATTGGTCCAATGACATCCATGACCCAAGCGGCAAACGGCCATGGTGAGCTTGTTGCATGGAGATCATTTGGAGGTACCTTATCATATCTGCGTGTAACTGACATCGATAGCATTTCTGGACATACTGGATGCAGTCCGTCTCCATAGTCATCTAGAAATAACCAGCTCAGAGTATTTTCTTGGCCAAAACAAAATCGTTCATGTGCGGGCCGCAGGTCCCAGCATGAATATCCTCGAGTAGCTTGGATGCTTCCTTTGCGTCGACACATCTTAGTAGTCCCAAGTCGGGAGTCCTCTTATACAGGATTTCTCCGTTGTGAAAGAAGTTGTTGGACAGTCTCCGAAGCGTGCGTTTCTGAGTATGATTTGCAAGCTTTGGGTACTCTCCTTTCGCCAAGTATTCCTTGATGTTATGAAACCAAGGCTTTCCGTCTGCTTCTTCTTCAACATGGGCACAGTAAGCTGGCTGGCTGTGGACCTTCACTGGAATAGGATCGATGAAATTTTTATCTGGATGCTGAAATCATAGATGACAGAGTAGCCAATGCATCGACGAACTCATTCTGGATTCTAGGGACATGGCGAAATTCTATCTTCATGAACCTCTTTCTCAATTCCTGCACGTGGTGCAGATATGGCAGTATCTTGGAATTCTTAGTGGCCCATTATCCTTGTACCTGGTGTATGAGCAAATCTGAATCACCAATCACTAACAGCTCCTGGACATTCATGTCAATGGCCATGTTGAGCCCTAAGATACAGGCTTCATATTCCGCCATATTGTTGGTGTAGGGGAATATGAGTTTGGATGATACCGGATAGTGTTGACCAGTTTCTAATATCAGGACAGCTCCAATGCTGACTCCCTTGAAATTCGCCGCTCCATCGAAGAACATTCTCCAACCATCATATGATTCTGCAATGTCTTCTCCTACGAATGATACCTCTTCATCGGGAAAGTACGTTTTTAGGGGTTCGTATTCTCCATCAGCGGGGTTCTCAGCAAGATGGTCTGCCAATGTTTGTCCGTTGACTGAGTTTTGAGTCACATAGACAATGTCGAACTCACTCAGCAGAATTTGCCATTTGGCCAGCTTGCCAGTGGGCATAGGCTTCTGAAAGATGTACTTCAAAGGATCCATCCTCGATATGAGGTATGTAGTATAGGAACAGAAATAATGTCTCAGCTTCTGAGCTACCCAAGTCAAAGCGCAGTAGGTACGTTCTAGTAGAGAATACCGAGCCTCATATGGAGTGAACTCTTGCTCAGATAATAAATGGCCTGCTCTTTTCTTCATGTTTCGTCGTGCTGCCCTAGAACACAGCCGAAAGCTCCGTCTAGCACTGCAAGGTAGAGTAGCAAAGGTCTACCTGGCTCAGGTGGTACCAACACTGGCGGTGTTGACAAGTATTCCTTAACCCTGTCGAAAGCTCTTTGGCAATCGTCGGTCCATTTGGTCGCGGCATCCTTCTTCAGCATCTTGAAGATCGGCTCACATATGACTGTAGAATGTGCTATGAACCGGCTGATGTAGTTGAGTCGTGCCAAGAAACTCATCACGTGTTTCTTGTTCCTTGGCGGTGGTAGTTCTTAGATGGCTTTGACTTTTGACGGATCCAGTTCTATTCCTCGACGGCTGACAATGAACCCGAGCAACTTCCCAGCAGGAACCCCAAATGCACACTTTGCGGGGTTTAGTTTCATATCGTATTTACGCAATCTATTGAAGAACTTCCTCAGATCTTCTATGTGGTCTGCAGCTTTCTTGGACTTGATAATGACGTCATCCACATATACCTCAATCTCCTTGTGTATTATATCGTGGAAGATAGTGGTCATAGCTCTCATATAGGCCCCAACATTCTTTAGGCCGAACGGCATCATCTTATAGAAGTATACTCCCCATGGCTTAATGAAGGACGTTTTCTCAACGTCTTCCTCATCCATCCAGATCTGATGGTATCCAGCGAAGCAATCCACGCATCATCTTATAGCAGTATACTCCCCATGCGTCAATAGTTTAACTAGGTGTGACTGAGCGAGTACGAACAAAACTTTAAACATGGTATCTAATATGCGCACATAAAAGCAGAATGATTTATACGCAAAACTCCTAAAAGCAGGATTTCTAAATGCACAACACGATTGCAGAATTTCTTAAAGCAATATTTCTAAGTTCATAGCAATTATAGCGTAAGGCATGGTTTCAAAATATGCATAAGTGACGGTTTATTTTAGTATTGTTATTTATCCTAGAGACAGGATTTTTAGGTGATAATGTCAAACGAGATGCTGAAAACAATACACAATGAAACCTGGGAGCATGGGCTCTAATGCATGATATGCTTGCATGTTTTTATCCTAAGCATGGATTCTAGTGCGCACACAAAAATGTAAACCTAAAGCATGGTTTCTACCCTTGATATTTATAACATGTATACTACCCTCCCTTTTCACTAGCCATCCCAATACTCGTTTACAATAATTATTACAAACCGATATTGAATGAATTACATAAATAGGAGAAGGAAAAATAAGAAGTTATCTATAGAGATCCTGCAAATAGGCCCAGATTTCGATAACCTCAATGCCAGAATTGTTTCACAGCCTTTCTCACATCTGGGTGTGTCAGAGTTCCCAAAGGACCTCAAGGGTCCCGGGCAGTGCTCACACCTAGATTTCATAACCATAGTTGAGTAAGTGCAGTGTGGAAGGGCCAGCCTTAGTGTGTCAGAGTTTAGAGGGAGCTCAAGGGTCCCAAGGCAGTCACACACTAAAGGGGAAGAACTTAAGGGTCTAAGAGTAGAGTGAGAGTGCTTGACATAGTTTTAAAAAGGTTTAACTAGGAGAATAATTTGAAAAGAGACTTGTTAAGAATAGTTTTTTGTAAAATAAAGGAGGATTGAACTCAGTAACACAACTTTGAAGGGAGTAGTATAATTAACAAACAATAAACCAAACACAGAGCCAAAATAGGTTCAGTAACACTCACAGATCTCAGACCCAAGACAGGTTCAGTACCACAAACATTCACCCAGGGGTAATGGGAGATTGGGGACACATAAGTCACATGATGGTGAACACATAATAGGCAGAGGTCCTTTGCACTTGGTGCAGTTAGTAGGGCAGAATCAGGAGTATAGTTACAGAATCAGTAATACCTTAGGGGACTCATGGGATTGGGAGATAGTACAGGATTATACTAGACATCAAAACATCAAAACAACCTAAGGTAGCAAATCAGTAGAGGCATACCCTAACTAAACAACCAGTACACAAGCATAAAAATAGAGTAGAATCACATTGAGCCAGGTTATAAGTTCATAAGAACATGTTGATCATAAAAAGGTAAGGCATAACTTGGCATACTAGAAGAAGCAATGGGGGCAATGAGTTTAATTACATGTTGAACAATAAAACAGTAGATAGAAGCATATTAGAAACATAATGAATAGAAACAGCAAAAGAAACATATTGGTTTGGGAACTCTAATTGAAATTAGGGCATACCAGTAAAGAAGACAGTAAACACAAAGGAGGATAGGGGAGCACAATAGTTAGCCTTGGCTTGCAGCCAACTAACTTAGAACAGCAATAAGTAACACAGAAAGAGAGCATAAAGCTTTTAGTTGAGAGAGAGAGAGAGCCTTTGAACTAGTGTGTTCGTGTGTTGTGTTAATGAAAGAGCATGTATATATAGTTTGAAAACAGGTGGCAAATAAGGTAAAAATCAAAGTTAATCAGTAATTATGGAACTGAGTATCAAAATAATATAAAGTTAGTGTAAGTATCCCCTTTAATTAAGGATTCAAAATCAAATGGTAATAGACATGTAGCAAAATAAGGCAAGATACCATAAGACTGGAATATAACATATAAGGAAATATCTCAACATAGCATGGGTAAAAAGCAAGCAATTAAGTCTAGGTCCAGAAAAATCTTAATTAAGGAAAGGTTTGTAAGAATCGATTAACATTAGAATCAATCACATAATAAGGAAAGAGAATAACTCATAGGTCAAAAATCAGTAAGGAGTATTACCATAGGAGATCAGTGAAGGACACCAATCCCAGGGAATCAGGGATTCGAATAGAATAACACTAGCTAAGGAAACTAACACGAATTACACGGAATAAATAGATAATAGGAAAGGAGAGGTTAAAATTGAAACCCTAATAAGCACAGTAGAGTAAAAATCTCATAAAACCAGGGATCGAACTAGAACGTAGTTTTGACTTAGGGAAACTACCACAAATTTCTATCCATAATGGAATAAACATAAGATATGCATGAGAAGCAAACTCAGAAAGCATAACGGGGTAGAAATCACAAGAAACCCAGAACGTACTCATGAATAACAAACATGCGAACAAACTAGATGAACAAGTAAGCAGGGACAGTTCTCAGAATCCAGGGTTAAGACCAAAATTAGGGTTTTCAATATAATGAATCAGATAAAAGGGAAAACTTGAATAAATCGTTAAAACACAGTAGAAATCATAGGATAACACTGAAAATCAGAGGAAAGCCGTTTTAAAAAAGGGGTTATGAAACCCTAGTCTAAAGATGAAAAGTCACTTTATGAAAATCGGAAAAACCTTTGAAGAAATAATAGAATACCTTATAACACGCCCAGATCTATTGCAGATCTAGAAAAATCAGAGGCTAGTGATTAGGGTTTCATATAGACAACCCAAATAGAAGGAGAAAAAGCTTAAGAACCACTGGTTCTAGCCGAAAATAAGGAAATCTTACTCGGACGGCCGTGAATGGACGGAAACTGGCATGAGAGGTCATGGGGGTGAGGTGAACCGCCTTTGGTTCCTTCGAGGACCTCAAGTCAACGATAATCCGGCGTGAGAGGGAGCTGTGGAGGCTGGGGATGGTGATGGAGCCACCATTGTTACCCGCGAGCCGACGACCGGCGAGAGGAGAGTATGTTTTAGCAGAGAGCTTGAGAGAGATGAGAGGAGAGGACGACGGAGTGTAACGATATAATGAGAGGGGGAAATGATGGTTTGGGGTTGGTTGTTTAGGATTAATTAAGGTAAGGGGTAATCTGAGCCGTTGATCAAAATGATCAACGGCCAGGATTTAAGAGGATCTGGGCCGGGTTAGGTAGAGGTTTGGGCTTGGGTCGTATTGGGTTATTTTAATTGGGGTTTGGGATGATTTTAATAGTCTAGAATTGAAATAGAAAAAATGGCTATTTGTTAAATAACCCATAAAATAGATAAATAATTTATAAAAATGGCTAACAATTATATATAAAAAATGTGACTAATGCTTAATAGGTTAAATTAAAATGATCAATTAGTATTTAAAATACAAATTACTAATTATTGAGTAAAAATAGTATAAAACATGTAATCAATCTATAATTGCAAAGCTATTGCAATTATAGCCAAATAGTGCCAATTCGGCTAATTATTAAATAATTTGACCTTAAGAGGATCAAAAAATAATATCTTAAATAAAGAAATATTTTAGAAATCATTTGTAATACAATTTATAATTAATTATTAGGGATAAAAATACTAGATAAATTAAAATAAGTTAATAAAAATATGGAAAAATTATACAAAAATACCAATTGTTATAAAACCTTATTTTGAAGGTATATATGCAAAATTAAAAATAATTTGAGAAAAGATTGGGTATCAACAGACTATGCTTCTTTCTAGTAAACTACCTCATATCTTCTGGGCAGAAGCTATAAATACTGCATGCTATATCATAAATAGGTGCATGACTACACCACTTGTAGAGAAGACTCCCTATGAGTTACTTAAAGGGAGAAAGCCCAACATATCCCACCTTAGGGCTTTTGATTGCAAGTGCTTTGTGCACAACATTGGCAAGGACTCCCTAGGTAAGTTTGATCCCAGAAGTGATGAGAGAGTATTATTGGGATATTCCTCACATAGTAAGACTTATAAAATTTATAACAAAAGAACTATGTGTGTTGAAGAAAGTGTGCATGTGGTTTTTGATGAAACTAACATTCTTTCTGAGAGACAGGAACAAGAGGATGAAGAAATTGGGCTGGTCAGAAACTCAGTCCAAACTGGAGAAACATTGGAGGAAGGAACAGGTGATGGAACATGATCATCCATCTCGGGCAACATGACAGGGGGAACTGAACAACAAGCTAAATCCCAAACCTCATTGGAACGTGTCCCTGATCTTGTTCCACAACAACAAGGCACTGTAGGATCTTCAAGTAATAACCAGTTGGTTGTAAAACCACATATATATCAAAGTTCTCACCCCATTGAGAAAATTACCATTGATCCAACCTCTAGAATCAAAACCAGATCTTCTTTGAAGAATCTTTGTGCTTTTGATGCTTTCCTATCTCTTATTGAACCTAAAAAATTTGTTGAGGCTCTGCAGGATGCAGATTGGGTAAACGCAATGCAAGAAAAACTCAACCAATTTTAAAGGAGTCAAGTTTGGCATCTGGTACCAATACCCTTGGATAGATCAGTAATTGGCACAAAGTGGGTCTTCAGAAACAAACTTGATGAAGATAGAACAATTACAAGAAACAAGGCAAGATTGGTGGTTCAAGGATATAGTCAGGAGGAAGGCATAGACTATGATAAAACTTTTGCTCTGGTGGCAAGGTTGGATGAAATAAGGCTCCTCATAGCCTTTGCTGCTTACATGGAATTCACCCTTCACCAGATGGATGTCAAAAGTGCTTTCCTGAATGGCTACCTAAAGGAAGAAGTTTTTTTCAAGCAACCTCCGGTGTTTGAGAACAAGGAGAATCCTGATCATGTGTACAAGCTTGACAAAGCACTATATGGACTCAAGCAAGCCCCCAGAGCATGGTATGAAAGGCTATCAAAATTCTTGCTTGAGCATGACTACAGGAGAGGTAAAATTGATAGTACTCTATTCCTGAAGGAAAAAGGTAAAGATCTCATAGTAGTTCAGATTTATGTCGATGACATAATCTTTGGAGCAACCACTGAAAAGCTAAGTAAAGAATTTTCTAAACTAATGGGGATTGAATTTGAAATGAGCATGATGGGTGAGCTTAATTTCTTTTTAGGCTTACAAATCAAACAAAATTCAAATGGAACTATGATCCATCAGCAAAAGTATGTGAAAGAATTGCTTAAAAGATTTAAAATGGAAGACTCCAAAGAAATTAACACTCCTATTGCAACAACCAAAAAACTAGATGTAGATGAACCTGGTTCATCTGTTGATCAAAAGTTGTATAGGGGAATGATTGGCTCATTATTGTATCTAACTGCCAGCAGAACTGATATTGTTTTCAGTGTAGGACATTGTGCAATATTTCAAGCTAATCCAAAAGAATCTCACTTAACTGCAATAAAGAGAATCCTAAGATGCCTAAAAGGTACCACTGATCTATGTCTTTGGTATCCAAAAGGTAGTAACTTTAACCTTGTGGGATATGCTGATGCTGACTATGCAGGTTTTCTAATGGATATAAAGAGCACCTCAGGTATGGCACACTTTCTGGGCTCATGTCTTGTATCTTGGGCCACTAAAAAGCAGAATTCGGAAGCTCTATCCACTGCAGAGGCTGAGTATGTGGCTGCAGCCTCATGTTGTGCTCAGCTATTATGGATTAAACAATAATTGATGGATTTTGATATAGAGGTTGGATGTATCCCTATCTTTTGTGATAACACTAGTGCTATCAGTATGACAAAGAACATCATTCATCATAAAAGAACAAAGCACATAGATGTTAGACACCACTTATTAAGAGACAACTATGAGAAGGGATTGATCTCTATTGAATTTTGTGCTACTGATAAACAGATTGCTGACATCTTTACAAAAGCACTAAGTAGAGAGCATTTTGATAGGAATGTTGATACCCAATATTTCCCAAAAATATTTTAAAATTTCATATATATCTTCAAAATCATGCATTAATAGCAACTGGTATTTTTCCATAATTTTTCTATATTTTTATTAATTTATTCAGCATTTTATTTCCAATTAATAATTACAAATTGCATTACAAATGATTTCAAAAGCATTTTCTTGATTTTATTTATTGTTTATGGTCTTATTAAGGCCAAATTATTTCACAATTAGCCAAATTGGCATCTTTTGGCTATAATTGCAATAACTTTACAATTACAGCCCAATCATATGATTTTATACTATTTCTTCCAGAAATTAATCATTTGTAATTTAAAATACTAAGTAATCATTTTAAAACTATTTTCTATGCATGAAATTCATTTTTATAATTATTAGTTATTTTATAAATTACTTTATTTAATTTAATGGGGTATTTAACAAATGGCCTAATGTATTTCAATTTTAGCCTAAATAAACCTGACCACAACCCCAATTAAAATAGCCCAAACGTAGGCCCAATCCACTTAAATCCACCCGACCCAATACCCCTTTTAATCTGGACCGTTGATCATTTTAATCAACGGTCCAAATCCCTTCTTACCTTAATTAATCCTAAGACTCCCCCCCCCCCCCAAACCCTCATTCCTTCCTCTCATTTCTCTATTCTCTCCGCCGTTACACATCTCTCTCATCTCTCAAACTCTCTCTGCTAACCTAAGCTCTCACTGGTCGTCACTCGCCGGTAAGTATGGTGGTCTTACCACCATCCTAGCCCCCATGGCTCCTTCTTATGTCGGGTTACTGCTTCCTTGAGGTTCTCAAAGGAACCAGAGGTGGTTCAACTCACCCCCATGGCTTTTCATGTCATTTTCAGGCCGTTTATGGCCGTCCGAGTAAGATCTTGTCATCTCCGTCTAGAACCTGTGGTTTCTAAGCCGGTTCTCTTCCTCTTGGGGTTATCTCTATGAAACCCTAACTATTAGTCTTGATTTATTAAGATCTGTAATATATCAGGGTATATTCTGAGCTATTTTGTTGTTTTCCTTAAAGATTTTCCGATTTTCTCTAAAATGACTCCTCGTTTTCAAACTAGGGTTTCTTAACCCCTTTTTAAAAAATGGCTTTTCCTTCTGATTTTAGTATCATTCTATGATTTTCATTATGTTTAAGCATTTATTTAAGTTTTTCCCCTTTTGTCTGACTTATTTTGTTAAAATCCTATGTTTTTGGTTTTAATCCTAGATTCCAAGTCTGTCTTGGATAATATGTTTGTACAATCTGCATATGTGTTTGCTTCTCATGAGCTTTATGAGTTTCTGTGCTTTTTCCCTATTTTTGTTCATCAATGCTTCTGATTTTTGTTTCTTCCACCTATATCATGTTTATTCTGTTGACTCATGATATGCTCTATGTGAATCCCTAATTTTGTGTGATTTTAGGATCTTGATTCCTACCTATATTGTGTTTACTCCGTTCATCTGTGGTAATTTCTCCTAAGTCAGTACTATGTTCTAGTTAAATCCCTAATCTTATGCGATTTTTATTCTATTGAGCTTATTAGGTTCTAATTGTTACCTATTATGTGCAATTTGTGTTAATTTCCTCTAGCTAATGCTACTCCTATTCGAATCCCTTCATTCCCTATGATTGACATATACTTCACTGATTCCCTGTGATTGGTATCCTCTGTTCTCGACTGATTTCAAACTCTAAAATATTCCCTTGCCTTATTTTATGGTTGATTATGTTGTCAAATTGATCATTAAGCATTTTTCTTAATCAAAATATGTTGAACCTAGTCTTTATTACATGTTCTATACTTATGCTATGCTGGAAATATTTCCTTATTTTTGTTATATCCAGCCTTATATGATTTCATTCCTTATTTAGTATATGCTATTACCGTTTGAATTTAACTCCTTAATTAAAGGAAGTACTTATACTAATTTGATTCTAATTAGTACATAGTTCCATAATTACTGCTTGCCTTATTGGCTACCTGTTTTCAAAATATAAATACTCTGCTCTTTCATTATCAAAAAGAAGAACACTTTGGTTAAAAATTTCTCTCTCACACTCAAACTTTCTGCTCTCTTTTTGTGCTACTTACTATTGTTCTAAGTCAACCGACTGTAAGCCAAGGCTGATTGCTATATTCTTTGGTTCTTCACTCTGTGTTTACTATCTTCTATACTGGTATGTCCTGATTTTGATTTAAGTCCCAAAAATAACATGTTTCTTTTACTACTTCAATTCATCCTATTTCTAGTATGCTTTCACTTGAGGTTTTGTTGTTCAACATGCAACTAATATGTCTACTTTACTGCTTTATCAGCATGCTTTTGAATATGCCTTCTTCCTTAGAATCAGCATGCTTATGAAATGTTACTCCCCCTTTCTGTAGTATGTCTCAGTATAACTTTGTTCCCTTGTATGCTTAACTAGTTTTAGTATGAACCTGTCTTTGGCAAGACAACTTGTACCTTAAATTACCTGGTTTTGTGTTAGCTCTGAAGTTCATGATGTACCCTAATCCATTGAACCCCCCTTTTTTAATGTTTCTGATCCTGTACCTATGTGTACCTCTGCCTATTATGTGCTCTACCAGTCCCCAATCCCATTACCCCTATATGAAGGTTTTGTGGTGCTGAACCTTTCTTGGTTGTTCTTTGGTGTTGCTGAACCTGTTCTGGTTATGTTTTTGGTTTGTTGTTTGTTGGTTCCCTACTCCTTTCAAACTGTCTTATTGAATAACTTCCTCTGTTGTTTTTTACAAAACTATTTCAAACAAGTCTCTTTTCAAACTGTTTTCCTACTTAAAACCTTTTTCAAAGCTATGTCAAGCACTCTCACTCTGCTCTTAAATCTCTAAGTTCTGCCCCTCTAATGTGTGACTGTTTAGGGATCCCTATGAGATCCCTCTGAACTCTGATGCATTAGAGCTGGCTCTTCCACACTGCACCTACTCAATTATGGTTATGAAATCTGGGTGTGAGCACTGCTCGAGATCCTTTGAGGTCCTTAGGGAACTCTAACACACCCGGATATTGAGAAAGGCTATGAAACAATCTGAGTTGTTGAGGTTCTGAGATCTGGGCCTAGTTGCAGGCTCCCTATAGTGTAACTTCTTGTTTTCTTTATCTACTTATGTAATTCATTCAATATTTGGTTTGTAATAACTATTGTAAATGAATATTGGGAGATGGATAGTGAAAATGGGAGGGTAGCTATATAGGTTATCTACATCAAGGGTAGAAACCATGCTTTTTAGGTTTACATTTTGTATGCGCACTAGAATCCATGTTTAGGATCAATACATGCAAAGCATACCATGCATTAGATACCATGCTTTTAGGTTTCATGTGTACTGTTTCAGCATCTCGTTTTGACATTCTTATTATCACTTAGAAATCTTGTTTCCCGGATAAATGACAACATTAACATAAAATGTTACTTTCCACATCTTTGAAATCATGTTTAAACAATGTTGCAACCTTGTGTGCATTTAGAAATCCTTCTTTAAGAACTCTGCATATCTTGAAATCATGTTGTGCATTTAGAAGTCCTGCTTTAGGAATTTGCATTATTTCACACTTTATATGGGCATATTAGAACACCATGTTTAGGTTCTCATTCATACTCGTTCATATACATTTAGTTAAACTACTGATGCATGAAAAATATAAAACAGTATCACCTCGTTTTAAACAAATTGGTAATAATCATGTATCTTGCAAAACCTAGAACAACATGCTTTAGGTGAAACAACTTATAACAGTTTTTCTCAATAATTCTGATAACAACTGTGCACTATCCCACGCCTAGGAAAGCCTTAGGTAACCAATTTCTTATAAAACTGGAAATTGCCTCTTTGTGTTTACTGCTTAATGCTTAACAGGCTTAAAATCAGTAGGCAACTGATTAGGATCCCTGCTTCTAAACTTATAAAATAAAACGTCATATCTTCTGTGCTTTGACATTCACCTAGACATCATGTCTTAGGGTCCTGCTAATAATATTGTTTCCCCTTTGCTCGTGTTTGAGTCGTGCGGTTTACATGCATTAACTGTGGAGGTAAACCTGAGCCTCTTATTTGATCTTTCCTGCTTTTATTTGCTGGAAGTCCTATGTGTTCTTGATTGTTGCCTTAGTATTTTCTCCCTTAAACCTTAGGGGTCTGTTTAAAACCGCCTATAGGTAGAGGTCCTAAATTCCTCTGGGACCATTAAGAAGGGACGGGTAACAGCACGCAATAGAGGTCATTAAATAAAACTCGTTTAAATAACCGCTAAGGGGTGGGAAAGGGTAGACATGGATATGATGACTAGTACTCTAATGCCACGTGTAACCCCTCTTCTGAGGAGTGATTACCGGGTATTGTACCGATGTAATCCTATAGGATAAACAACTTAGGACCCGTTCCCCCTATTTCTTACATATATATGCATAGGTTATAAATCCTTAGACATCAAATCTTTTAAACTTTAGCACATATGTGTGCTTAGACTGCAAATCTTTTCAAAACCCTTTCCTTGTTTAAACTCTAATTGCTTGTTTGCTACTTGCCTAAATTCACCAAGTTGTTTGACCGGGAACCACAGTTGTGGACTTTGAGGGGTGTCTAACACCTTCCCCTCGAAGTAATTTCAAGCCCTTACCCAATCTCTGGTTAACTAATTAGTGTTGTAATGACCCTTAATAGGTTCCCTAACGCACCTTAACTCGTTAGGTGGTGACTCTCCAATTCCTTATATACCCCCTTTCCCAAAAGGAAATGAGTTATCCCGATAATGTCAAGAACCCTGACTGATCCGAAAGGATAAGGAAAAAAAGGGGCACGACAAGGAACATGTTATAGTTAGAGATGATTAAGATCACCTAATTGAACCAGTTCAAAATGTACATGAAAAAAAAGGAGGGAAAAATGAAAAAAAAAATTGGCTAGAAATTCTGAAATTTGCGTAAATAATCAGATTAATTGTTGCTCAGTCTCATGCTGTAAATAGAATACTCTTTTGCCATATTTTGATATGACTCATTGGTTACTAATGATGTTTTTCCTATTGTTGAAAGTTGAGCCTTGATTAAGAGGTTTCTTACATGATGAACCTGGTTCATCAGTGTTGGTTCATCTGAAAGGTGAGGTATGTGTTCTCCACCATACACATTTTGACATATTAATAGTTAATCATGAGCAGAACTCTACCTAAAACAAGATCTTTTCAAAATCTAGAGTTTATTCTATTTTTGAACCAGTTCCGTCACCTTTTAGAATCCCATCAAATTAAAAGCCTAGAAAATAGGGTAGCAGTAACCGTCATCTCTAACTGACATTTACAGAAGTGATTAGAATTCTTTTTGACCCAAAATATTGCCGTTATATATTAATTACCCACCCCCTTTAAAACCCCCATCATCATCACTTCTGTAAGCCATCATCAACTTCATAACCGTCGAAACACTTTCATCCCTCTACTCCAAACCTTGATCCTAATTTTCCTTTCTTCTTCAATCAAAATTAAAATGGTTTATATTCCACCACCTGCTACACCATCTTCGACCTCTTCCTCTACACCTCAATACAGTACTACACCCTCGCAATCCATGTCCACTCCATCTCAATCCCATCCCACCACCCCTCAACAATTTCCCATTCCGTCTCAACCAAGCACCACAGTTCATCAACCCAGCCCTAATCTAGAACCCAGGAGAAAGAGGGTCAAAATGCTTTCAAGGAAAACAGTGGCTACAGGCTCTCTCGCTAAAAATATGAATGCTAAACTTCAAGCCATTCAGGCTCAAGAATCAGAAAACTCTAGTGACTCCTTCATGCCAGCAACTGAGGGGGAAGCAATAGGTTAATCTGATTCTTACCAGGTATCATCTATTCCAAAAACTAGGTCTGAGGCTGAGCCTTATTGCTGAGAATATGTTTGTATTGATTGGGTTTGTGGTGGATGTGGAGGTACCAGATATAAGAAGACGAGGTGGTAAAAATAAAATTAAGAAATAAAGGGAGAGAGGGAGGCAGGAACGATGTGAGGGGACCAGGGGAGGAAGCTACTCCGTTGGCTATATGTGGCACTGAACCAGTAGTAGTAGGAGAATGAGCCAAGGAGTTAGCGGGAAGTGACTCAGGCGAGGCTGCTGAGGGGCTGGTAAATCTTGGAAAAGCTACAGATGAACCTGGTTCATCTATTGAGGAGACCTTAGCAGATCTTATAAAGAAGTTAGGTGAAAGTTATAAACGAAAGAAGAAAAGGACTCCCAAGGCTAAGAAGGCTGAAACTGCAGGAGCAAGTAAGAAGAGAAAAGCCACTCCCTCTGTTGATTTTGAAACTCCTCTTCCAAGAGGAAGAACTACAAGAAGTGCACTTAGGTAGAGTGAGGAGGAGTTACAAAAAGCCTTGAAGGAGAGTAAGAGAAAGAGAGCTGAGAAGGGTAAGGAGAAAGTTGTTGAGCCTGTAGAGGCTATTGAGATTGAACAGATAGACATGGTCCATCAAGAGGAACAAATGGCAGAAGTTGAGGTTCAGACCCCCAAACCAAAGAAAGCCAAGACTTCTTCAAAAAAGTCTGCATATGTATCTGTTGAACCCTCAACTGTAGCTAAGAGAACCAGGTCTACAGTAAAATCAAAGAAAATTCAAATTGATGAAGAAGAGGACTGGAGTGCTGACGAAGAAGATGAGTCTGCTGGAGAGAAGGACAATTTGACAAAGTTTGGGAAGCGCACCATTCTGAAGAGGAGATTTCTGAAAGATTTGGAGGAATCTGGCATGGTCTATCTGATGGATAAGCTGGAGGTGCAGGGCTGGAAGGACATGGTCCTTCAGTTGGATGGGAGGCTGGCCAGAAGTGAGATAGTAGAGTTCATGTCCAATGATGTAATCAAGGATGGCAGAGTCCCTAGACAAGTAAAGGGGCCAAAATTTCTTTTGATGCCATAGAACTGGGAGAATTGCTTTGGATTCCGTCTGAAGGCTATGATGATTACACCGGGCGGAAGTGGCCCATCTTAGATGCTCTTCCTATTGCTCTTCAAATCACAAGAAGGTTATGTGACAATGAAGAGGAGGTTAAACCAAAGGTAGTCTATAAGAGTGAGATGAAGCCCCCTCACAAAGTGGTGTTTGAATTCATCAACAAATGTGTACTGCCAAGACAGGAGAGATGCCACATAGCCAACTACATGGACTTAGTTCTCATGGAGTGCTTGGACAGTGGAAAGCAGATCAACTGGCCTTACTTCCTCATTCAGCTACTAGACAGGGTGGTTAATGGTTCCAAGGCTCATGCCATTTCATATGGCTTCATCCTCACATCTGTACTTGCTCACTACAAGGTGCCTCTGAAAAAGGCAGAAATGACCACTGTCAAGGATCACTTTGGCAAAAATACTCTTATGGCCTGTGACTATGTTGTCAATGTTCCTGACAATGAACCCGGTTCATCCAAGAAGACACCTGTGAACAGCAAAGTCAGAGCACTTGTGTAGGAGGGTGGGGCTAAGGATGCAGAAATTCTTTGGCTGAAGAATTTCCTGGCAGAGGTTGAATCTAAGAGGGATGCCCTCAAAACTGAGCTTGCTAAAGAAAAGAAGAAGAATGAGGGGATTCTAAAGGATATGCTATGTCTTCTCCAAGCCAAAAACCCAGCCTCCACCCCTTCTCATCCTTAGTAGTCCAGCCTGTCTTCGTACTTCAGTGACCCAGATTAGGGATTTTTCTTGTTTTTTTTTCTCATGGTGTTAACTATTTTTTTTTTCTTTTTGTGGATTGTGGTTGAACAATGCTTTCTGTCAATGAATTTTGCTGGTATTTCTCTTAATCTTGTTTCTTTTTCTTTGATAGTTTGCATTCTTGGTTTACTATTGATGATTAATCCATTATTGCACTTGAAGTTGCCCCAGTGGCCATGAGTAATTCTTATATATCTGGGATTTCTAACATTTTACAACTTTTCGATGATGCCAAAAGGGGAAGATGTTCTATACTTTGAACTTGTGATATTTATAACCTAATGAACCTGGTTCTTTATGATAAATGCTTAAAACTCTAAAAAGTGTCAATGTTGGATTAAGTTGGTTACAAGCTTAAGCACAGAGTTTGTCATCATCAGAAAGGGTGAATTTGTTGGCCCAAGAAACTGAATGGTTTTGAAGATTGACAAAGGAAATCAAAGTTGAACTAGGTCCATCACTGGAGACACAGACACATGTAGAGTTAGAGGCACGTGATGTGCACATGCAGGAGATAGACGAAATCTGTGAATTAAAGAGATACCTCCTTATCGAAAAGATTGCAAAATAATAAGGAGAAGGACTCCTTATTCAGTAAGAACAGAATCAAGATAAGGAAGGATTTAAGGACTTGAGATTAACTAGAACTCTTCCACCAAGGAAGAGCAGCATCATAATTCTAGTAAATCTTTTGTCTACTAATCCTATATATTGCTCAAGTGTTCTTATTGTACAGGTACTCACAAAATTAGAAGCTAAGCAAGAATTGAGAGCAAAATTAGCAAGGCAATTTTGTAAGAAGTTCGTGTGAGAATTAAGTATGTGACTCTGAAGCTACTTGAACCAGCTAGAAGAACCAGTTCCAACTGTTGTCTTTTAGTCTAGTTTATTTGTAGTAGGTGATTTCAACTTGTACCTTTTCAGTTTTATCTAGAAGCATTTGTAATAGTTACTGTGTATTTCAAGTTATAGCTAACTTGGAGTTTGTCGCAAATAGCTAGAGGCTAGTTTACCACAAAGGGATTAGAGGTAATCCTTAGGTTTACAAAGAGTTTTGTAAATGTTGTTTGGCTCACTGATTTAGTAAAGAGTTTTGGAAAAATCCTACCAGGAAGTAGGTCGTGATTTTTTCACCTTTTGAGCCAGGTGTTTTCCACGTAAAAATCTTTGTGTTCTTTAAACTCTGTATTTATGATTCCGCAAACTATAGGAGTTGGAACACATAGAAGAACCTGGTCCTTCTATAACTAGTGCACGCGAAAATTGGACACCGCATAAATCATCCCCCCCCCCTTCTTGTGTGGTATTGACGTATAAAACATTTAAACGGTTGCTCGAGTCTCTTTAGTTATTTGAAGAGGCACCGGTGTAATGAACCAAGACAGTAAAAAGGGAAGATTCATGAATCGACAATTAATGAGTGTGGATGATCACAAACGTTACGCAATCATCATGAACAATTAAGATTACCAATTATAACGTCTCATTAATGTCATTAATGCTCATAATGATTCGGTAAAAGGGAAAAGGTTTTGTACTTGAAGACCTCTATATAAGGGAAAGAGATGTCATTTGTACAGACACGTTCTGATTATTATTGGAATATACTTATTTACTTGTGTTTTTCAAACAATTACTTTGCCATTTCTAATTTTTATTTCCTTTCTTATTGAGAGAGTATTGAATTTCCTGGTTATCAGTAGCCCGAGTACTTCTAAAAATAGGCTTTGACTGAGAATCTAATTCTTTGGTTAAATAAATTGGTTCGGTTACCGGGAATATGATAATATTCTCGTACTTTCCAAATCTCTCTCTCACAACTAAGTCATGTCGAATGTCAATGACAACAACCAGCAAGTGGAAAGAACTCCAGTTCCATTACCTCAAGGAACACCACGCAGTTCACGAGATGGGTCACCTGATAGATCCGCTACTCATAATAATGATTAACATATAAATGAACAGACTGTTGAGCGGCATGCTGTGAAGCAGTTAATTGTTGAGTACGTGAATGATGCTCTTCAAGATTTCGTGAGGGGATTATCAATTGTGACACTTACTCCTCCCCCAAACAATACTGCAATTGTAGAAAACCCACGTTCAGGGTTAGCTAATTCTGGAAGCGGAGGAACTCCCAATGAGTCCCGTGAAGGGATACCAGGTACGCCTAATAATTCTGATTTACAAACTTTAGTACTAAACTTGCAGAAACAGGTGAAAGGACAAAATGATCGTATTGAGAAAAAACTTGGCGTACCACATGTAATCAAAGGAGTTGATATCGATAAATACTCACAAAAACTTTGGAAACCACGCGCGGCACCATTGCCCATTCCCAAGAAATTCAAAATGCCTGATATTCCAAAATATGATGGGACAACTGACCCACGCGACCATGTCACAGCGTTCACCACGGGAGTGAAGAGCAATGCTTTAACTAAGCAGGAGATCGAATTAGTGCTAGTCAAAAAGTTTGGAGAAACCCTTACGAAAGGAGAATTAATGTGGTACTCCTTTTTATCTGAAAATTCTATTGGCTCTTTTGCTGAGCTTGCATATCTATTTATAAAAGCGCACTCGGGTGCTCAAAAATTTGAAAAGAGAATGGAAGATATATTTAAAGTGAAGCAAGGTGATACATAATTGCATCGAGAATTTGTTAACAGATTCCAACGTGAAAGAATGTTACTACCCAGAGTACCTGACAATTGGGCGGCCATGGCATTTGCAAGTAATTTAAATGAAAAAAGTTCAAAAGCTACGAGAAGGCTTAATGAAATTCTACGAGAATTCCCTGCCATGACATGGAATAGTGTCTAGAATAGGTACAATACCAAGTTGAGGATCGAAGACTATATCGTAGCTCAATCGAGGGTTGATGAAAAAACAGATTCGAGACGGTCAGAATCTGAGAAGAGGTCAGGTAAGAATAGGTACGAGCCGTATATTGGACCTTCAGGATGAGCAACTCATTTCAAATCTGAAAACATGCGGGCTAATCACAGATTCACCAATAGAGATTCAGGTTCGTCATCATCGAGATTCAGAAAAGATCGAGGTGAACGTAATAGAGATACTTATACAAACGCAAGGATTGGGAATTACAATTTTAACGTGAGTACTTCCGAGTTGGTCGCTGTTTTAAGAAGCATGGGGGGATAAGGTACGATGGCCAAAAGAAATGAGATCAAATCCAAATAGAAGAAACCCAGGTTTCTGGTGTGAGTTCCACACTGATCACGGCCATAGAACATCAGACTGCAGATTATTACAAGGCAAGCTGGAACATTTATTGAAGCAGGGTTATCTAACAGAATTGTTCAGCGAGAAAGGCAAACAAGATTACATGAAAAATAGACAAGAGCCCCAAAGCCTCCATCTCCAAAGAGAACAGTAGATGTGATAAGCGGGGGAGAAGAAGTCAACGGCATAACGTATACAGCTGCAAGAAAAAAGACCAAGTTCACAATAACTCACGGGAAGCGAACTCGCCAAACTCTAGAGGACGACAACATAACCTTTTATGATGCAGATGCTGATGGATTAATGATTCCCCACAATGATGCACTGGTAATATCTTTACTTATACATGATACAAATGTAAAACGAGTTTTGGTTGATCTAGGTAGGTCTGTGAATATCATTCTATTACGAGTAGTGAACGAAATAATGTCAGGCGACCGTGTAGTTCCAAAAGCACGTTCCTTATCTGGCTTTGATAACTCAACCGCTATTATAAAGGGAGAGATTGATCTAAGTACATATGCATAAGGGGTCATCAATGAAACGAAATTTCAAGTGATAAACACGGATATGGCCTATAATGTGATTCTTGGGAGGCTGTGGATTCACGATATGGATGTTGTACCATCTACATTACATTGGGTTATCAAATTCCCTTCAAAATAGGGAATTCAACAGATTCGAGGAGATCAACTCAGTGATACAGCTAAGACAAAAGGATACGAATGCAAGACAGAAAGATGCGGGTGCAAATGAGGAAGATGCGGTAAATTAAATTTCAACAGAAATCGTATGAAAACAAACATACGTGGATTTCAGACCATATGTAATTCAAGAGACAGAGAAGAATGAAAACATTAAAACAATGATTGAGGAGCTCGAAGCTGTTCCATTATTCGATCAATGGCTAGATCGAAGAATTCATATTGGAGCAAGGCTAAACCCATAAAGGAGAGGTAAGTTAATTGAATATTTAAAAGCTAACGCGGATTATTTTGCATAGTCCCATTCAGATATGACAAGTATTCCTCCGGAGGTGATGACTCATAAATTATATGAAGATCCATCATTCGTGCATGTCAAACAAAAGAAGAGGAAGCAAGGATCATTCAAAAATCAAGTGATCGATGAAAAGCTACAGAAACTCTTAAAGACCGGTTCAATACGCGAGGTAAAATATCCTAATTGGTTAGCTAATATTGTGGTAGTTTCGAAAATGAACGGTAAATGGAGAGTTTGTGTAGATTACACTGACTTAAATAAAGCATGCCCGAAGGATTCATTCCCTCTACCGCATATAGATCAACTTATTGATTCTACCGCATGTCACAAACGGTTAAGCTTTTTAGATGCATATTCTGGTTATAACCAAATAAAAATGGACCCCTTAGACGAAGAAAAAACTTTATTTATTACAAACAGGGGGGCTTATTGTTACAAAGTCATGTCTTTTGGCTTGATAAATGCTGGAGTCACGTATCAGAGGTTGGAGACCAAGATGTTCCAAGAACATCCGGGGAAGATGATGGAAGTATACATTGATGATATGTTGGTCAAATCCACAGAAGCGGAAGATCATTTTCAACATCTTTCAACTACCTTCGAGATCCTCGGCAGATATAACATGAAACTGAACCCAGAAAAATGCGCTTTTGGCGTAGCTTCAGGTAAGTTTTTAGGCTTTCTCATCTCTAATAGAGGAATTAAAGTAAATCCTGCACAGATTAAAGCTATTGAGGAAATACCTGATATAGTCACAAGCAAAAAAGAGGTACAAAGATTGATAGGTAGGATTTCAGCTATGGAAAGATTCATTTCAAGATCTTCAGAGAAAAGCTTTAAATTCTTTTTAGTGTTAAAGAAGAAAAATCAATTTGAATGGACTGAGGAATGCCGACAAGCCCTCAAAGATTTGAAGGCATATTTATCAAATCCTCCCCTACTGACTAAACCAAGGGACGGAGAAAGACTATTTATATATCTTGTAGTTGTAAAACTCCTATTTACTATGCTAGTAAATCTTTATTAGATGTTGAAACTAGATATCCTCATCCAGAAAAACTTGCTTTAACATTAGTCATGGCAGCTAGGAAATTGAGACCATATTTTTAACGCCATCCTATCTCTGTAGTAACTGCATATCCTTTAAGGAATATTTTGCATAAACAAGAATTGTCAAGGAGATTAGCCAAGTGGGCAATAGAACTAAGTGAATACGACATTATTGATCAACCTAGAACAACAATAAAGTCTAAAGTTTTAGCATATTTTAATACAAAAATAATTCCTGAAGTAGAAAAGGAATTACAAATTTTTACTGGAGCTAATCCAGGTACGTGGACTTTAGCTACTGATGGCCCTTCAAATGTCAAAAGAGTCGGGTTCGGTATTGTCTTAATCCCACCCTCATGTGAAAGTATAAGACAAGAAATTAAATATTACCCTATTGCTAACAATGAAGCAGAGTATGAAGCTGTAATTGCAGGTTTAGAACTAGCACGAGAACTCTCTATAGAGCAAATCATGATTAAAAGTGACTCTCAACTGGTAGTCAATAAGATGCAATGGACTTACACTGCTAGAGAGTCGCAACAATACTTGGAAAAGGCACGAGAATTGGTCAGGAAATTCCAATCATGGAAGATCGTGCAAATACCCAGGGAAGAAAACACCGAAGCAGACGCGTTGGCTAACCTTGCTTCAGTTGCAGAAATAACGAGTGAAGAAAATGCTATTGCAATGCATTTATTTCATTCAGCACTTTTCTATGATAAACATGAGGTAAGCTTTAATAATTTAACCTAGGATTGGAGAGACGATATTGTTAATTTTTTGAAGTACGGGATCGTACCTGAAGGCAAGAAATAATCTCAACTGCTTCGACAAAAAGCTGCTCGTTACTGTCTAATTAAAGATAATCTATATCGAAAAATATTTGGCGGTCCTTTAGAAAACTGCCTTGGACCCAATCAAACAGAATATGTGATGAGAGAAGTACATGAGGGACATTGCGGAAATCACGCAGGTGGAAGATCTTAAGTTAAATCACTAATCAGGGCAGGATACTACTAGCCCAAAATGGAAGAGGATGCAGAATATTTTGTAGCCAAGTGTAATTAGTGTCAGCGATATGCCAACAATATGCATCGATCTGCAGAGTTATTACATACAGGTATTTCCCCATGACCATTTATGAAACGGGGAATGGATAAAGTAGGTCATTTACCACAAGCTAAAGGAAAGGTGCGGTTTTTAGTGTTAACAGATTACTTTTAAAAATAGGTAGAGGCAGGAGCTTTCAAACATGTACGAGAAAAGGAGGTAAAAGACTTCATTTGGCGAAACATTATATGCCGGTTTAGAGTTCCAAAAGAAATTGTATGTGATAATGGCCCATAATTTATAGGCTCGAAAATCACAGAGTTCTTTCAAAGTTGGCAAATCAAACGAATAACATCTTCACCTTACCATCCCGTGGAAAATGAAAAAGCTGAGTCAACGAATAAGATTATCATCAATTATTTGAAGAAGAGATTAGAAAAACCAAAAGGGAATTGTCCTGATGAGTTACCAGGAGTGTTATGGGGTTATAGAACCACAGCAAAAATAGCCATGGGAGAAACACCATTTTCACTGGTGTACGGTTCAGAAGCTTTAATCCCAGTTGAAATTGGAGAACCAAGCACTAGATTCACATTGGCAACAGAAGAGTCAAACGATGAGGAATTAAGAACAAACTTGAACTTACTCGAACAAATAAGAGAAGCAGCTTTAATACGGATGGTAGCACGAAAGCAAATCATAGAACGTTACAACAATAGAAAGGCTCACCTCAGATACTTCAAAATTGGGGACTTCGTCTTAAAAAGGTTTTCCAATTAGCAAAAACAACCGGAGCATGAAAGTTAAATCCAATTGGGAAGGACCTTATAAAGTTTAAGGTATCACTGGAAAAGGTACCTACTAGTTAGAAACCATGGATGGCAAGGTTTTACCCTCGAGTTGGAATGTTGTTCATTTAAAGAAATACTATTTCTAAGCAAAAGAAATACCCACGGTCAGGTCTCACTCAATTAAGATTTTTGTTTTGTACAGTTAAAATTATACTAATAATTTTAGATGATAGACAAAAAGCTAGCCCATACCAAATGATGATATTAGACCTGAAAGACACGCGGAAGAAACATTATTCCCAGTCTAGGGTTACAACCTTTCTGATGGAAATATAAAGGGTTAAGAAGTCATTATCTAAATTATAAATACCTCCGAGTCACGTATGTTTTTCCTTTTAAGGATATGGACCACATGGAAGGAATAATCAAGTGCTCGAGATTTCATACTTCAAAGCTCTAACACTTGGGGGACTATATATAAGGAAGGAAAAGAAGACTGGAAAAGTCAGAATTCAAGTCAAGCCTAAGGACCTACCCAACAAATCGAAAATTAAGAGCAAATTCAAGAGTAAAAAACGCAAACCTGATTCAAAACCCTATGAAGAATACACTCGTGGATGTAAATCTCAAAATCTTACGAATGTCTAGGTTAAAGGCAATATTTAGTCATGGGTTGCAAGATATACCTCTGAATTTGTAAAATTTGTTGTAAAAAAAACAGTTACGAAAGAGTTATAGATGATACTTGAATACATGTAAAGTATTATACAATTTGAAAGTTTGAATGATACAAAACTTCCTCAAAGCAATTCAAAGAAACGTGTGTGTTCCTATTTCTTCTTTTGTATGTTTAGACCATTATGAACTTGAGAAGTCTTCTTCATTAAGTGTCGTTTATAAAACAGCCCTCTTTTATAATTCGTTCCTGTTTCAAAAAGTCACGAAGTACCGAAGCATTTTTATGCCTAATAAAAGAGTAGTACAAAAACTCAAAATAAAATATCATAAGAGTTGAACAAAAACTTAGAAAATGATATTATAATAAATTGGTTAAAACTAAGTATAAACTTAGTTTCAACCTAATTGCCTTATATAAAAAAAACCCAAAACAGACTAGGGGTAAGACTTTCTAAAACATTACCCCCAGATAGGACCAGGGGAAAATTTCCAAACGTACCACCAAAAAACAAAAACAAATATTTCAAACTTTTTAAACTTTCACTGTGGGGCAGAATCTGAACAAATAGGATGAAGAATGGAATCATCAGCATATGGAAGAGAAATTTAGCAGGAGGAGGTTGAACAACAGCCTCACCAGGAGCAATTTCATCACCCTCGGGAATACCAACCTCAGGTGAAGAAAAGCTTTGACTCTGCTGGGTCTTTTCAATCGTCTCTTTTGTCTTTGCAATTTCAGCAGTTAAGTCAAAGCCTTCCCGGCTTACCTCCATTAACGTTTCGAGGCGTGTGTTCAAGAAAGCCCAACTAACATCAACAATATCCTTATCTTCAAGGTTTTCATAATCTCTTTCCCATTGCTTAACCTCAGCTCTTAATTCATCCTTCTCATTCAAGGCAGCATCGTAAAAAGCCTGTAGGGGGCAAAGAGATCTCTCTAAAAATTGAACCTTGTCGGAGGATACACAAAGATCTTCTTGAGTTTGTAAGCCTTGAAAGTTGTCCACCAAATGAATATTCGAGTAGATTCTTATCTTTGCCCGCCTGATTGGATCAGGCTTTCTCAATTGCTAACTCCGCTGCCATTACCTTCACTTGCTGCTCTAAGGTACACTTTTCTTCCTCTAAGACCTCCATTTCAAGTTGAAGACCCTCGAACTGCTCTTTCTAGTTGTCTGCCTCAGTGTGATAATCATTCATCAATTGCTCTGTGTGCATGATCCTTTTCATCATCTCTGTGCTGATGAGGTTGATCTACACAATGAAAAGGGAAATGTGATACCAGTAAAAGAGAAATCACGTGTAAAATAAAAACCCAAGGTTTATACCTTTAAATACGAATGTACAATATCATTCATCCACGTTAGAGAGATGTGGCTTTCCAGTTTTGACTTCTTAACCGGGCCAATCAATGGTTTCAGACATACATCTGCTTGGGCAGATTTCTTCAGAAGATTACCATCCTCTGGAATCTCGATGGTAACCTTTTTCATTGCCCTGCTGTTACAAAAGGAACCAACTTCAGCATGGGAAGTTGTAACAGTAGGGGCAGTCGAGGAAGTCAAAATAGTCACGGACAGAGCAGTGGCAGCAACAACAGGTACAGGAATAGAGGTTCAACTGGAGCAGACACGAGAAAAGAGGCATGAGGTGTTTCCTCAAAAATAAAGTCAAAGTCTTCTTTATCAAACCCACGAGAAAAGAGTTGTTCAGTAGAGTCACGGGGTGCGGTAGGCGTCTCTTCATCATAACTCACTAAGGTAGCACCTCCAGGATTGGGCATGGGAATAGAACAAGGAGGGGGAGTAGCATCGTCATCTGAAATGACACGTCTCCTATCTTGTGGCTTACGAACCAACGAGCCTTCATCTCGTTCCTCTTCATCATCGGACTTCTGTGTTCTACCAGCTTTTCTTTTTGATGAAGAACTCAAGATTATCTCTTGAGCCTTTGATAGAGAGAGTCTCGAAGCAGTGATTGATGCAGCACTCACACCCCGAAATGGAAACCCTAATTAAAAAAAAGAGGTTAATAAGTTCCAAAATAAATATGGAGGCAAGGTAGAAAGTGAAAGAGAACGTTACCATGAGTCTTCACTTTCCATCCAAACATGTTAGAAAGGTATTTCCAGGACCTTTCTTCCATAGGAGCAATGGTTAACAGCTTTTCTACCCAACCACGGAAATCTGGAATCTCCCCAACGGTTCACATGGTTGCTGAAAAAGAGAAGTAAAACAATTATGAGATTACAAGTTCTTCACAAAAAAGAAGAGAGATAAAAGATTGAAAGAGAGACTTACGTGCAAAGTTCCACTTTTAAGAGAAAGGCATGTTCTCTTCACCCACTAACCCACGTGTAGGAGCAGCAACGAATCTGTTATACCTGCCACAATCTTTGTCATCTTCAGAGCTAACCAAAATCCTCTTACTCCAGGCCACGAGAGTAAAAGTCCCATGCCGAAATAATTTAGGAGAGTAAAAATGAATCAGATGATAAAAGGTGAAGGGTAAAATGGCCAAGTTTGACAAGTATCTTAGGCATGCCACAACCCTCCATAGAATAGGACAAATTTGTCCTAAACACACATCGAAGAAACGACAAAACTCAATGATAAGTGGGTAAATAGGTGGCCTAAAACCCAACGTGAAGGGATATGTATACACAAAAGAATAACCATCTTTAAAGGATGTGATCCTTTGATTTGCATTAGGGACTAGAATTGGGAAGTCAAATTTCCAACAACTATCTCTCCACACAAGAGAAACTAAACCCTCGGTGATCTGGGGAGGGTAAACATCAGCACGATCGTGAGAAGTCATGGAAGTAACTTGATTTTTAATTAATTCTCTATCAGTAACGAAAGAATGTTCAGCGGGAATAATCTCATCGATAGTGGGTTCACACAACGGTTCACTAGAATCCGTACTTCTAGCGGAAGATCTATGTGGAGAAGAAGCCCTAGTTCTAGAAGACGGTGGAGGAGGAGTACTGGGTTGAGAAGAAGAACCACATACAGAAACAGACCCTAAACTACGTAACCTACCACCTCTTCTGCTTCTAATAGGAGCTGACGAAGGGGGAAGTTAATCTACTATAACAACTTTACGGGGGTCAGGATTTGAAGAAGACAATGTGAAGATAGTACGTGATAATGAACAAATACTATTGAGGACAAATAACACTATAGAATGTTTTTCGTGAAAGCAAAGGCAAATGAGGTATTTATATGAAGAAGCAATTGTCATGTAAAAGGGGTCATGATGGAAACGTCATTATGAAACAGTCATTTCGTGACTGCGCATCAGCAAAAAATCCCAAAAATCCGCTGAAAAGTTGTAGAGCCAATCGATGACTGCCATGTGTCACATGCATTTAATGAAAGTGACATACGACGCGTTGGTTCAGAAGAAGATACAATGGTACGTGAGAAACGGCGGCAAAAAATTCCCGCCATAAATGTGATCCACTTCCCAAATATTCAATTGCTGAATAATTGGAAAGTGGGGCACTATCTGTATGGTAAAAATAAATATTACACGTGGAGTTAATTATGTGGCTGACATGGCAAGACACGTGGATCACTAGATTAGCGACAGCTGGAGAGGTGCATTAAAAGAGACACGAGTCGCAATAAATACGAGCAAATCACCCACGAGCTGAAAAGAAATTGTTTCTCGAGTCTCTTTAGTTATTTGAAGAGGCACCGGTGGAATGAACCAAGACAGTAAAAAGGGAAGATTCATGAATCGACAATTAATGAGTATGGATGATCACAAACGTTACGTAATCATCATGAACAGTTACGATTACCAATTATAATGTCTCATTAATGTAACTAATGCTCGTAATAATTTGGTCATAAAAGGGAAAAGACGTTATACTTGAAGACCTCTATATAAGGGAAAGAAATGTCATTTGTACAGACACGTTCTGATTATTATTGGAATATACTTATTTACTTGTGCTTTTCAATCAATTACTTTGCCATTTCTTATTTTTATTTCCTTCCTTATTGTGAGAGTATTGAATTTCTTAGTTATCAGTAGTCCGAGTACTTCTAAAAATAGGCTTTGACTGAGAATCTAATTCTTTGGTTAAACACTTTATAAAAATATGTCAAAATGGATAAGGTTCAATTATTCACCTAAAAAATGAATAGCCAATGGGCTTAACTTTTACATTTGCAAAGACTCAAATTGGGAGTTCATCAAGTTAGAGAGACTAGTAATTCTCTCATAAGTGATCATATTCAAGAAACCATGGACAATATGAATATTCATATTATCCGCTGGCTAACTCATTTTCTATCCGTATTGAATATGAGCCGGGTTGAATGTTTTATCCATTTTCTATCCGTTTATATTTGACATGACCGCCCATTTGTCACCCTCTAATCATGACAAACAACTATCAGCTTTCGGCTTGTTTGTAAGGTGATAGGTTCAAGCCTAATTTCAGGTGGCACACCTTCCACACAAGCACCATCCAACAAGGTGGGGAAAGCTACAACCCCATTTGAATGAAGAAATTTGCGCCTTTCTCCCCCCTGTGATTATGGCTCGCCCGTCCAGTTTAGTAATAAAGCACCCGGTTCAGTACCGAATTGCTCCAGATTATGCATGCATGGCGACAAAGCGAAGGAGCGGAAGTATAGTTGTGTCATGTTCAAAAATTAATATCTTTTTTATATTATTTTGAATGATGTCAGTATGTTGTATTTATACGCATTATAGCATTTAGAAATATATTATTTACACATACATCTGTAAGATTTTTTTTCCAACGCGGTATGTTTTGCTTATTGCTTAATTGCTAGCACATTTTAATCTTCAAAAGATTTAATATCCATAATTCAACTTTTTAATTTCTTCTTTTTACAATCTTTTTCTTTCTTCTTGATAAGATTTCTTATGAAAAAGGATTAGGTAATAATGGGCTACGCATACTCCTAGCATATGCAAGCAAGTAAGACAGGGATGGATGTAATAGTCTAATGACATGTTCATTGAGCTCATAATTTTCGACGCGAAATATATAAAAATTTATGTGTAAAAATTAGTTAAAATTACAAAAATAGTAAATATGACATTATAAAATTACCGAAATAGTAGATAAAGTTTAAATCCTGATTCCGATTCTGAGTTAAGAAGGTTGTATGACATTGTATAATTCCAAATACTAAGAACGACATGATACTACAACATAGGACGTCAATTTCAAGTATATTAAATAGTAGTACAAAAAGGTAAACATATTTATTAAATACACATGTACAAACCCATGTTTTAGATTATATATTGTACAATAATTTGTTATAAATCAAGCCAAACATTCAACCAGATAATCCGAGCAATACTAATTATTACTGTATTACAATTCCTGCATTGCTAATCGTCACATAACTTGTCTTTAAACAAAACGGAACCCTAGCGAGAGGACAAAAACTGTTGTCACTTTTGACTCTCCAACTCTCAACTTACTGATTATTAGTGATGGAATTATTCTACCACCAGAACACGCTAGCATCACCCATGAGAAAGATCAAGATCCCACATTTATAGGGGGGAAAATCAATTTGGTACACAAGGCATCTCGCGTTCACGCAGGATTCGCGTTCATTAATTCTTCTTCTCATGCCAACACAGGAGCATGGCTATGCATCGCCTGAGAATGTAAAACTTAGCCTTCTGCTTCTTTGCTATATCACTGCACTTCTCTCCGAGCGATGTACTGCATGTGGAGTTGTCTGTTTCTTTGGCTGCCATGAGAGGAAGTACACTTGGAGAAAGAAATGGATATATGCTATATAATGGTTCTATTGCCAAGGTTTACCTTATTTATGCTTTGTTTGAGAGGCTTCTGTGTTAGGAGTAGATATTTTTTTATCTACATTCGGCTGGTGGACAATTCGTACGAAGTTACCATTATTGCATTGCCATGATATATAGCTAGCTTTTGTTTTTTGGAACGTTTCCTTAATTTGGCTATATTTCTTGGTAAAGATTCAAATATTTTTTGGCTATATTTTTTGGTCCAGTGTCAGTATTAGAGTCCGACTAAATCTGAATTCGCGTCGAAAAATCTAGCATTAAGATAAATCACTTTTTAACAAATTAGACGATTTCATACCTATAACTTGAACCCGATACCTATCCCTGCAATCCTTATTGGTTACGGTACCTCTTTTAACAAGAGTACATATTGATGTCATTTGATAGGAAAAGTATACAGTCAGTATCTTTTTTAGTGTGGTGAAAAGGACAAACATTTCACACCTTACTATACCGAGAAAGGTATCGCGTACCCGCTGTGATGCCAAGATTTACTCTCTTTTCTTTCAACTTCTTTTTGTTTGTCTCAATGATTTGGTAAACATTATAAAAAGGGTACAACAGTTCTATTCGACAATGTTACCTATTTGACATTACGCTAAGCTTTCTCTATCAGATCTCTCTGTTCTCACTGTTACCCATATTTACCGTGATGACCCGATAGGTCATCTAGAGTTTTAAGTCTTAATTTTGTGTTTCGTAACTTCAAATATCTCATTTTAGTCTTTCTCGATTTGCGTATGCGGTCCGAGTGTTTTTCCGAAAAGCTTTTATGTTAAAAATTGATTAAATATAAAATTTTGCGTTAAAAATCCATTTGAATTGACTTCGGTCAATATTTTGAGCAAACGGGTCCGTATTTAGACGGTCCCGGTGGGTCCGTATCGTGATTTGGGGCTTGAGCGTATGCCCGGAATCGAATTCAGAGGTCCCTAGCTCGAGTTTTCGTATTTTGTTGAGAAATCGAAGTTTAAAGGCTTTATAACTTTAAAGAATTGACCAATGTTTGACTTTGTTGATACAGGGTCCGTATTTTGGTTACAGAACCCAGTATAGCTCCATTAATATATGTATGGCTTGTCTGTCTAATTTGGTGAGAAACGAAGTTGGTTTGACGTGATTCTGACGTTCGCTTGTTAGAATAGAAGTTCATAAGTTTTCTTGAAAATTTCATTTCATTTGGTGTCTGATTCGTAGTTCTAGGTGTTATTTTGTTGATTTGATCGCGCGACCAAGTTTGTATCATGTTTTTGGACTTGTGTGCATATATGGTTGGGAGCCCCGTGGGCTCAGGTGAGTTTCGGATAGCCTACGGACCTTTTGAACTTAGAAAGTTTGCTGGTTTTTCACTTTTGCTGGTTTTTGGTGTCATGTGTCTCGCGAACGCGAAGTGGAGTTTTGGACAGGGGAGATTTTCTTCATCGCGAAAGCGGTAGCTGGATCGCGAACGCGGAGCAATGGGGGCTTTACCGTTCGCGAACGCGACCAGCTTCCCGCAAACGCGTAGGCTTGGACCTGGGAAGGGGGGGGGGGGGGGGGGGGGGGGGACCATTGTTTCTTCTACACGAACGCGAGCATTGGACCGCGAACGCGAAGGCCAGGGGGGAGCAGCCTTCGTGAACACGTTTGAGGACTCGCGAATGAATGCCACTTAGGGTGCTGCACTTCGCGAACGCGACAGGCCTGACGCCTAGACCTTAAAACATTTCACAATAGGGATTTCTCCCATTTTCCATAACCCTTTCATTAGAGCTCGGCCTAGAGGCGATTTTGAAGAGAAAAATTAACATCAATTCATAGGTTTGTATACTTTAACTCATTTTCTTCCATTTAACATCACAAATTAATTTCTAGCTCTAATCTTTGTTCTTACATTGTAGAAAACTAGGAATTTAGACAGAATTGGGGGATTTTTACAAATTGGAAGTTAGACCTCAAATTGAGGTCAAATTTTCAAACAAATGACATAACCGTGCTCGGGGGTGAATGGGTAATCGGATTTTGGTCCGAAATTCGAGTTTGGACCAAGCGGGCCCAGTGTCGATTTATGACTTTTGGGGGAAAAAGCGTGGGAATTCAAAATTTATGCATTGTAATTGATTCCTTTATAAATATTTGATATTATTTAGCCAATTGTGGTTAGATACGAGTGGTTTGAGGCGGATTCTAGGGTAAAGGCCCTGGTAGAGCTCTGAGTTGACTGCGGAGTGAGGTAAGTGTTGAGTTTAATCTTGATTTAAGGGAATTAGGAACCCTTAGACTATGTGCTATGTGAATTTCTTGCGTTGCGGCGTATATGCGAGGTGATGAGTGCTTATACGCCGCCGAATTACTTGTTTCCCTGATTTTTCATATTTCCTTAATTACTTTCTTCCATGTTTTATCTGTTATGTGCTTTAAATGCCTTCCAAGGTTTATTTATTTTTTGTTAGTCATTTTTCCTCGTGTTAAAATGTTAGACCTTTCCATATTCACAAGATTTGTTGCTATTTTCCTTAAATGACTTAATTGCACCTTTTTTTATTGTCATTTACTAGACATACCTTGCCGTGTAGTATTATTTATATGAATTCCCAAGTTAGCACAAGGTTTCCTTTCTGGTTCCGCTTCATATTCATCAATCGTGGAGATTCTTGTGAGTTGAACTATTGGTTGTTTGCGCTTATTGAATAGTTGATACTGATATGGTGGGACAAGTGAAATAAGGGTGATTTTTAGCATGCTCGGATTGGACAGCTTTGTGGAGACTTGAGGTACATCTGTTAAGTGTCTGTAGCTCCTTGATTCCTCTTTCCTTTTATTTTGCTGTGTATTTTCCTTCAGACGACTTTATGTTTCATTCAGACTCTTGTATTTATTATTCTATTAGCTCGTGCACTTATGACACCGAGTTCAAGATTGTATCAGATATTTTAGCTATTTTTTGCTTCCACACATTACTTTGAATTATTATAGTTATTTCAATCCTTTCTCATTATTTAATTTAAACTGTTGAAAAATGAATAAAATTTTCTAACGTTGGCTTGCCTAGCAAGTGAAATGTTAGCCACCATCACGATCCCGACGCTGGGAATTCTGGGTTGTGACAAGTTGGTATCAGAGAACTATGTTACATGAGTCTCATGATTCACGAGCAAGCTTATTAGCATTCTGGAGGATCGGTACGGAGACGTCTGTACTTATCTTCCAAAGGCTATGGAATTTAGGAACAATTTCACTTCTATTCTTCTATGTCGTGCGATTTTATTCTATCATTGAAGATTGAATTCTTCAATTCTTGTCCTCTCGCAGATGGTGAGAACATGTACTGCATCTACAACTGAACAGCATCCAGAGCCCCCAGCAGCAGCTCTTACGAGGGGCAGAGGTCGAGGTCGCGCTAGAGGCCGAGGCAGAGGTAAAACTCAGCCTAGATCTCGAGCAGCATCACCAGTAGTGGAGCCTCAAGTAGATTTTGATGGGGAGGTTCCACCTCAAACTGCACCTATTGGACCAGCTAAGGTTCCGGAGGGGTTCATCGCCACCCTAGTGATTCAGGATGCTCTAGTTCGTCTGGTGGGCTTTATGGAGAGTGTGGCCCAGGACTGTACATTTCCTACGGCACCAGCGATCTCTTAGGCTGGGGGAGGAGCACAGACTCCCGCTACTTACACTTCGGAGAAGATGACTCACCATTATCAGACTCCAGTAGCCCTGCCAGTTGGGGTAGTTCAGCCAGTTGTTGCGGCACAAGCCGGTGATGGACCCGCCATGTCTTCTGAGGCTTTATTGAGATTGGACAAGTTTACTAAACTCTTTTCAGTTCACTTCAAAGGTGCACCTTTAGAGGACCCATAGGATTGTCTTGACCGCTGCCATGAGGTGTTGTGGAACATAGGTATAGTTGAGACCAATGGGGTCGATTTTGTTGTATTTCATATGACGGGTTCCGCCAAGAAATGGTGGAGGGACTATGTGTTGACCAGACCAACTAGGTCGCCTGCTCTTACTGAGACCAGTTCTCTCAGCTATTTCTAGAGAAGTTTTTTCCTATTTCACTGGGGGGCTACCTCAGGTAGTTTGAGCGCCTCCATCAAGGTAGTATTTCAGTCACTCAGTACGAAACCCGTTTTGTGGATCTAGCCCGTCATGCTCTTCTTTTGCTTCCTACTGAGAGAGAGAGAGAGAGAGAGAGAGAGAGAGAGAGAGAGGGTGAAGAGGTTTATTGATGGACTCGCTCACCCTATCAAGCTTCAAATGGCCAAGGAGACCGGGGGTGAGATTTCTTTTAAGACACCTACTAATGTCACCAGGCGGATTGAGGTGGTTCTTACATAGGAGAGAGGGAACGGGTCTGATAAGAGACCTCCCCATTCCGGTGGTTATAGTGGTGCCTCATGTGGAGGCAGGGGTACTTTTGGTAGGGGCCATCCTCCCATGCCATTCCAGTCGGCGCTTCAGGCATCCCACAGTGCTTCAGGGAATCGTGGTCCTTATGTGCCTTATTCTGGGAAGCTAGCCTACAGTGCACCATCAGCTCCTATCACTGCACCTACGATTCAGAGTTATCACTATGGTTATCCAGCCCGTTCGGGTCAGTCTCAGCTTCAGCAGCCACATCACCAGGATAGATGTTTTGAGTGTGGTGGTTTTGGGCATATCAGGAGGACATGTCCGAGATTATTGGACGGCACGCCACATCAGATTTCTCATGCAATGGTTCCGGCACCGGTTGCACCACCACCCGCTCAGCTAGCTAGAGGCTGGGGTCAGGCAGCTAGAGGTGGAGTCTAGGATGCTAAAGGTAGAGGTCAGGCAGCCAGAGGTGGAGTTCAAGCCGCTAGAGGTGGAGGCCAACCAGATAGAGGCCACCCTAGAGATGTAATTAAGAGTCGAGGGGCCCAACCCTGATGTTATGCTTTCCCAGCCAGGCTTGAGGCTAAGTCATCTGACACTATTATCACAGGTATTGTTTTAGTTTGCCGTAGGGATGCTTCAGTTCTATTTGATCCGGGCTCTACTTATTCCTAGGTATCATCCTACTTTGCTTCATATCTGGTTGTGCCTCGTGATTCTTTGGGTGCTCCTGTGTATGTGTCCACACTTGTGGAGATTCTATTATTGTAGAACGTGTCTATCGTTCGTGTGTGGTTACTATTGGGAGTCTCGAGACTAACATAGACCTCCTACTTCTCGATATGGTTGATTTTAATGTCATTTTGGGAATGAATTGGTTGTCATCTTGTCATGCTATATTGGATTGTCATGCCAAGACAGTGACCTTAGCCTTGTCGGGGTTGCCTCGATTAGAGTGGAGAGGGACTCCTGCCATTCTACCAACAAGGTTATCTCTTATATAAAGGCTCGACATATGGCCGAGAAGGGGTGTCTAGTTTATTTGGCTTATGTTTGCTAATCTAATGCGGAGGTTCCTTCCATGGATTCAGTACCTGTTGTTCGTGAGTTTCCAAAGGTGTTTCCTGCAGATTTTCCGGGGATGCCACCTGCCAGAGATATTGATTTCTGTATTGAATTGGCTTCGGACACTCAGCACATTTTTATTCCTCCATACTATATGGCCCCGCCGGAGATAAAAGAATTAAAGGAGCAATTGCAGGATTTACTTGATAAGGGCTTCATTAGACCTAGTGTATCGCCCTAGGATGCGCCTATATTGTTCGTAAAGAAGAAGGATGGATCGATGAGGATGTGCATAGATTATCGGCAGTTGAACAAAGTCACCATCAAGAACAAGTACCCATTGTCGAGGGTTGATGACTTATTTGATCAGCTTCAGGGTGCTAAGGTGTTTTCGAAGATTTATTTGAGATCTGTCTACTATCAGTTGAGGATTAGGACATCCAACGTCCCTAAGATAGCTTTTCGGAATCGGCGCGGGCATTATGAGTTTCTAGTAATGTCATTCGGGCTGACGAATGCCCTAGCAACATTTATGGATTTCATGAATCGGGTGTTCAAGCCCTATTTGGATTCCTTTGTGATTGTGTTTTTTGATGAGATCTTTATCTATTCCCGCAGTCGAGAGGAACACGAGAAGCATCTTCGGATTGTACTTTAGACTTTGAGAGACAGCCAGTTATATGCCAAGTTTTCAAAGTGCGAGTTTTGGTTGAACTCGGTCGCTTTCTTGGGGCACGTAGTATCGGTAGAGGGCATTCGAGTGGATCCTAAGAAGATTGAGGCAGTTCAGAACTGGCCTAGACCTACTTCAGCCACGGAGATCCGGAGTTTCTTAGGTTTGGCGGGTTATTATGGTCGATTTATGTAGGGGTTTTCATCTATATCAGCCTCATTGACGAGATTGACCTAGAAGGATGCCCAGTTCATATGGTCAGACGAGTGTGAGGTGAGATTTCACAAGCTCAAGACTGCTTTGACTACAGCGCCAGTGTTGGTGTTGTCGCCTGGTTCAGGATCTTATACGGTGTATCGTGATGCATCTCGTGTTGGGCTCGGTGCAGTATTGATGCAGGATTACAGGGTGATCGCATATGCGTCGCGGAAGTTGAAGTTTCATGAGAAGAATTACCATGTCCATGACTGAGAGCTGGCAGCCATTGTTCATGCACTGAAGATTTTGAGGCACTAGCATTACAGTGTGTCATATAAAGTTTTCACAGATCATCGGAGCCTTCCGTATTTTTTCAAACAAAAGGATCTCAATCTGAGGTAGAGGAGGTGGTTGGAGCAATTGAAAGAATATGATATCACCATCTTGTATCATCCCGGGAAGACCAATGTGGTCGTCGATGCCTTGAGTATAAAGACATCGAGTATGGGCAGCCTTGCGTACATTCCAGTCGGTGAGAGATCGCTTGCATTAGATGTTCAGGCTTTGGCCAATAAATTTGTGAGTTTGGATATTTCAGAGCTCAATCGTGTTTTAGCTTATACAGTCGCTCGGTCTTCTTTGTTTGAGCACATCAGGGAGCGGCAGTATGATGAACCTCATTTGCTTGTCCTTAAAGACACAGGGCGGCACAGTGGTGCCAAGCAGGTTACTGTTAGAGATGATGGAGTTTTGAGGATGCAGGGTCGTATTTGTGTGCCCAATGTAGATGGACTTCGTGAGTTGATCCTTGAGGAGGCCCACAGTTCCCGATATTCTATTTATTCGGGTGCCGCCAGTATGTATCAGGACTTGCGGCAGCATTATTGGTGAAGAATGATGAAGGTGGATATAGTTGATTATGTGGCTCGGTGTCTAAATTATCAAGAAGTGAAGTGTGAGCATCAGAGACCTGGTGGTTTGCTTCAGAAGTTAGAGATTCCCGAGTGGAAGTGGGAGCGTATCACTATGGATTTTTTTATTGGACTCCCACGGAATCAGAGGAAGTTCGATGCGGTATGGGTTATTGTGGACAGGATGACCAAGTCAATGCATTTTATTCCAGTGGCAGTTACCTATTATTCAGAGCGGTTAGTTGAGATCTACATCTGCGAGATCGTCCGTCTTCATGGTGTGCCCTATCATTACTGATTGTGGTACGTGTCGCGTCCCCTTTTTCCTCGCGGAGGTCGGGTTCAGGACATTTGGGTTGAGACAACTCTTTCCTTTCGGGAAGGGGGTTTGCATTTTTGAAGAGTCGCCACCTAACGATTTTGAGGTGCGTTAGGGAACCTAAGGAGTTTATCTATAACTAGATTGTTAACCAGAGATAGGGTAAGGGCTTGAACTTATCCCAAGGGGAAAGGGGGTAGTCGTTAGGTCTAATTAAGGTAAAGATTAATCTGGTCCGTTGATCAGAAATGATCAACGGTCCAGATTAAAAAGGGAATTGGGTCGGGTAGGCTTAGAGGTTGGGCTTGGGTATTGGGCTGGTTTTAATTGGGTTGGGGTCTGGGTAGATTGGGCTAAAATTAGGATTAAAAAGTGGCTATTAGTTAAATACTCCTTTAAATAGATAAATAATTAATAAAAAATAGCTAATAATCGTATAAAATGAAATTAAGGCTAAATAAATTAAATTAATGTAATTAACTAATATTAAAAATATAAAATGACTAGTTATTGATTTAAAATGGTGTAAAATACACAATTAGGCTATAATTATAAAATTATTGTAATTATAATTAAATAATGCCAAATTTACTAATTTATGAAATGATTAAATCCTGATAGGATTAGAAAAAGATATACTGAGCTAGAAAATATTTTGAAATTATTTATAACATAATTTATGAATACTTATTGAACATAAAGTACTAAATAAATTGAGAAAGAAAATTAATAAAAATCATGGAAAAATATCAGTTATTATAAAAAGTGATTTTGAAGGTATATATGCAAATTTTAAAATAGTTTGAGGAAAAATTGGGTATCAACAGTACGCAATTCACCTCGCACTTTTGGAGAGCAGTACATAGTGTATTGGGCACGTAGGTTGAGTTGAGCACATCATTTCATTCTCAGACGAACGGACAGTCCGAGCACACTATTCAGATATTGGAGGATATGCTTCGCACTTGTGTTATAGATTTTGGGGGTTCGTGGGATTAGTTCTTGCCACTTACAGAGTTCTCCTACAACAACAACTACCAGTTGAGCATTCATATAGACCCCTATGAGGCATTATACGGGAGGCTGTGCCGATAGCCAGTTGGATGGTTCGAGCCAGGGGAGGCTCGGTTGTTGGGTAGAGATTTGGTACAAGATGCCTTGGATAAGGTTATGTTATTCAGGATCGACTTCGCACAACTCAGTCCAAGCAGAAGAGTTATGCCGACCGCCGAGTTTGTGAAGTTGCATTCATAGTTAGAAAGAGAGTATTGCTTCGGGTTTCACCCATGAAGGGTATGATAAGGTTAGGAAATAAGGGAAAGTTGAGCCCTAGGTACATCGAACCCTTTGACATTCTTGAGAGAGTGGGTGAGGGGTCTTACAGGCTCGCATTGACACCTAGTTTATCAACAGTTCATCCGGTGTTCCATGTGTCCACGCTTCGAAAGTATCACGATGATACGTCCCATGTGTTAGATTTCAGCTCAGTCTAATTGGATAAGGATTTGACTTAAGAGGAGGAGCCGATGGCTATTCTAGACCGGCAGGTTCGACATTGAGGTCTAAGAGTTATCCTTCAGTTCGAGTGGAATGGAGAGGTCAGCTGATCGAGGAAACTACATGGGAGTTTGAGTCGGACATGCGGAGTAGATATCCACACCTTTTCACCAGTCTAATTACTTTTCTATGTCCATTCGAGGACGAATGATTGTTTTAGAGGTGGAGCATGACCGGATAGGTCATCTAGAGTTTCAAACCCTAATTCCGTGTTTCGTAACCTCAAATATCTCATTTTAGCATTCCTCGGTGTGTGTGCGCAATCCGGGTGTTTTTTCGGAAAGCTTTTATGTTAAAAATTGATAATTTTGTCTTAAAAATTCATTTGAGTTGACTTCGGTCAACATTTTGAGCAAACAGACCCGAATCCATATTTTGACAATCCCGGTGGGTCCGTATCGTGATTTTGGACTTGGACGTATGCCTGGAAATGAATTTAGAGGTCCCTAGCTCGAGTTTTTGTATTTTGTTGAAAAATCAAATTTAAAGGCTTAATGACTTTAAAGAATTGACCAATGTTTGACTTTGTTGATACCGGGTACGTATTTTTATTCTTTCATTACTATATTTATGACTTGTTTGACTAACTTGGTGAGAAACGGAGTTGGTTTGACGTGATTCGGATGTTCGATTGTTAAAATAGAAGTTCATAAGTTTTCTTGAAAATTTCATTTGATTTGGTGTCCAATTCGTAGTTCTAGGTGTTATTTTGGCAATTTGATCACGCGAGCAAGTTCACATGCTTTTGGACTTGTGTGCATATTTGGTTGGGAGTCATGAGGGATCAAGTGAGTTTCGGATAGCCTACAAACCTTTTAAACTTAGAAAGTTTGCTGGTTATTCACATCTGCAGGTTTCTGGTGTCATGTGCTTCGCGATCGCGAAGCTTTTCTTGCGAACGCGAAGGGGAGTTTGGGACAGGGAAGATTTTCTTCATTGCGAACGCGGTAGTTGGGTCGTGAACGTGGAGCAATGGGGGCCTTACCCTTCGCGAACGCGACCAGCTTCCCGCGAACACATAGGCTTGGACCTGGGAAGAGGGGATCATTGTTTCTTCTACGAGAACGCGAGCATTGGTCCGTGAACGCAAAGGCCAGGGGGAGCAGCCTTCGTGAACGCGTTTGACGACTCTGATCGAGGACAAAGCAACACTAATATTAAGTAGCGAGGCGGTCGATGCAATAATAACCCAACTAAGTTCGGGATCAAATCCACATAGAGTTAATAATTGGAATTAGGTGTATATCTAAGTTAGTTGCGAGTTTTGGCTCTAGTTTCACTTCCACAAACTTAGTTGGTACTCTGCTTCTATTTTTATTCTATTGATTTCAATTAATAAAACTAAGGACAATATTTTTGTATTGGGTTTTTCAAATGATTAAAGGGAATAGGGTCGTGACTTCTACCTAGGTGGTTATCTAACGAGTTGTAATTTCCAGGGCAAGCTTGATTAGTTGGGGTTGTAATATAACTATCTCACCCGAGTACTCACTCTATACCTCTGGTAATTTGGGTGATTTTGCCCAATTTGGATTTCTCAAGTCCAAATGGGTATTTTCACAATACAAGTGATATTAGCTCAAGTTGGGTATTACTATCTCTAGGTTTAACCTTTTAATTAGGGCTATCAATTTTTTGAGTTCAGCCCAATTCCTTGTTAGCCAAGTTTTCCTAGACTTAGTCCCTCTTTCTCAAGTAGAGACTAAGTCATTTAGGCATGAATCAATGTTTGCAATCATTAATTCTTGAGTTCTAGCAAGAACTATTCTAAATATCACTAACCCAATCACAAACAATCCCTAAATCAAACACCCATTAAATACCCACACTAGGGTTGGGCTACAACCCTAGCTATGGGTTTAGCTACTCATTGAAATTGCAGAAATTAAAGAAGAATTGAACATAGAATCCATAATATTAGATTATGAGATGAAAATCTTGTGTTTAGATTCAAATCTAGTACAAAGTTGCCAAAAGCAGTAAAAGTAGATGAAACAGGTGCTCCTCTAAAACATGACTTTTCCTAAAAATGATAAAAAGTTCTATTTATACTAAAGCTGAAAATATCTGACAAAAATACCCCTGCGGAGGTTGTGCGGCCGCATAATTCTGAGTGCGGTCGCACACTTGCTTATGTGGACGCATAATTATGGTGCGTCCGCATTCTTGACTTTGAGTTCTAGCTTTTGATGGACTTCTGCGGACCACACAATTCTGAGTGCGGCCACGCTCTTGATTATGCGACCGCATAAAAGTGATGTGGTCCACATTTCCTAGACTTTGGACTTGAACCAGCTCTCTAAATCTTCATTCATGCGGATCGCACAATTGTGTGTGCAACCGCACTTGACATCCTGTGGCCGCACAATTTTGGTGCAGTCCGCACTCCTTCATTTTGCCCGAATGTCAACTCTCTAAACCTTGTCTATTGCGGTCCTCATTATATTGAGTGCGGCCGCACCTAGACATTTGCGGCCACACAATATTTGTGCGGTCCACACCTCTTTACTTGGTATATTTTCAATCTCTAAACTTTCTTTTGCGGACGCATACAAAATCATGTGGTCCGCACAATTGGCCTTTTTACCCTGTTTTGGTTCTTGTTCACTTTTGACTTCTTTATGAGTTGATTTTGATTTCTTTGGCTCATATTGCAACATTCCTGTAAGCAAACACATTTCATTAGTTTTCGGGAATACCTTTAATAATTTTTGATTTAAAACACAAGTAAAAAAGAGCAAATAAGAGGTCAAAATCCCTACTTATCAGACTTGCGAATGCGAAGGCCACTTAGGCTGCTGCACTTCGCGAACGTGGTAGGCCCTTCGCGAACGCGGAGAAGGCCTGACGCCCAGACTTTAAAACATTTCAAAATCGGTATCTCCCATTTTACATAACCCTTCCATTAGAGCTCGGCTTAGGGGAGATTTTGAAGAGCAAACTCAACATTAATTCATAGTTTGTACATATCAACTCATTTTCTTCCATTTCTAACATCACCCATTAATTTCTAGCTCTAATTTTTATTTTTCCACAGTAGAAAACTAGGGATTTAGGAAGAATTAGAGGTTTTTGCAAATTGGAAGTTAGACCTCAAATTGAGGTCGTATTTCAAAACAAATGGCATAACCAGGCTCGAGGGCGAATGGGTAATCAGATTTTGGTCCGAATTTTGGATTTGGACCAAGTGGGCCCGAGGTAATTTTTTATTTTTTTGGGAGAAAATGTGAGAATTCTAAATTAATGCAACAATTGATTTCTTTAGCAATAATTGATATTATTGGGTCAATTGTGGTTAGATACGAGTGATTTGGAGGCGGATTCTAGGAGAAAGGCCCTAGTAGAGCTCTGAGTTGACTGCGGAGTGAGGTAAGTGTTGAGTTTAACTTTTATTTGAGGGAATTAGGAACTCTCGTACTATGTGCTATGTGAATTTGATGCGTTGTGGTGCAAATGCAAGGTGACGAGTGCTTATATGCCGATGAATTACTTGTTTCACTGATTTGCCAAATTTTCTTAATTATTTTCTTCCATGTTTTATCTGTTATTTGCTTTAAATGCCTTCCATGCTTTATTTGCTACTTGTTAGTCATTGTTCTTAGTGTTAAAATGTTAGATTTTCCATGTTCAGAAGACTTGTTGCTATTTGCCTTAAATGACATAATTGCACCTTTTCTATTGTCATTTACTAGACATGTCTTGCCGTGTAGCATTATTTATATGAATCCAAGTTGGTACAAGGTTTCTTTCTGGTTCCACTTCATATTCATCAATCGTGGAGATTTTTGTGAGTTGAACTATTGATTGTTTGCGTTCATTGAATAGTTGATACTGATATTGTGGGATCGGGTTGCATGCCACAACAGGTGAAATAAGTGTGGATTGATACAGAGAAATAAGGGTGAATATGTAACAATATGGGGGGATTGGGTTGCATGCCGCAACAGGTCAAATAAGGATGGATTTATACGGTGAAATAAAGGTGAATATGTAATTTGGTTATATGGTAGGATCGGGTTGCGCGCCGCAATATATGATTATTTATGATTGTTGATGTTGTTACGGTGGAATAAGGGGGGATTGTGTTGTACGGTGGGATTGGGTTGCACGCCGCAACAACCTACCTATATTTCTATTTTCTTGAGTTGTGTTGGTTTTTGGTCTTTTCATTGAAACTCTAAGGATTGGTAATTCTGATCGTCACTGGTTTATTTCTTGAGGTTGTAGCTATTATCTTCAATTATGTCTTATTTTGTCCCGTATTTTCTTATTCTGTCTTTATTATATACTGCGTACAGGTTGTAGTATAAGTGACATGCCTTAACCTCGTCACTACTTCGTCGAGGTTAGGCTCGGCACTTAGTGAGTACATAGAGTCTGTTGTACTCATACTACACTCTGCACTTCTTGTGCATATTTTGGAGTCAGTCCCGGCGGCGGTTATAAGTGTGCTCGGATTGGACGGCTTTGCGGAGACTTAAGGTATAACTGTTCAGCGTCAGCAGCTCCTAGAGTCCTCTTTCCTTTTATTTAGCTGTGTATTTTCCTTCAAACGACTTTATGCATTCAGATCCTTGTATGTATTATTCTAGTAGGTCGTGCACCTATGACACCGGGGTCCAGGATTGTATCAGATATTTTAGCTATTTTTTAGCTTCCGCATATTAATTTGAATTATTACAGTTATTCAGTCATTTCTCATTATTTAATTTAAACTATTGAAAAATGAATAAATTGTTCTAATGTTGGCTTCCCTAGCAAATAAAATGTTAGGCGCCATCACGGTCCCGATAATGGAAATTCCGGATCGTGACATTTTCCTAGATAGCTAACACAGTTCTTGTCTTTCTTATATATTTTGTCCATTATTTCTTGCATTTGTTTTGCTTAATTTTGCTACGTTTTTACTTACACTTTCAGTGCCTAAACATCTAACTGGTAAATTAATTTGAGCATATCAAAGTTTTTATACCAAATTAAAACTTCACTCATTTTAATTTGTTTGAAAAAAGAAAATGTAATGGGCGCGAACAAAAGCGTCATTTTTTTTTCTTAGATCAAATAGATTCATTCAATAACCTTCACAACAATCGAAATTTGTTCTCCGCACAACTTCTACACAGCTGAAGACTATCATGCATGTTTAATGAAAAACTGACTGCTCTAACTACCTTGCAGAGCAAACAAAAGATCGAGCCCCGGAAGTCCTCTCCTTGCGGCTCCCTGCGTTGATATTCGAGAAAGTTGCTCTCGGCCTACATTGACAGTTGAAAAGATTGGAAGCCTACATATAGAAATAAAGATCTCTTACTGGTACAAGGCTATTTGGGAAAACTATACGGGCTGGACCCAAAATTGATAATCTTATACCATATTAAGAGTATTTGTGAGTTGATTTAACCCAACAAACTGGTATTAGAGCCTAGGCTCATTATGACGAGTATGGAAAAGGGAGAGGAAGGTGTGGGGCTCGTCTTATGAGCGTGGAGACGCGCACATAAGAAGAAGCTAGTTGCGAGCTTCGATTATCATATATACTCTCACAATGTGGATGTCACATAGTGAATCTCAAAAATTGACTGGTGGATCGTGGTAATGAGCCCCGTTGAACTTAATTTAAGGAAAAGATAGTTGAGTTTGCGAACAAAGTCTCACATTGATGGCTAAGAAGATTGCAACCTACATGTAACATGTAATGATTCTTAATGACATGAGGCATTGTGAGAAAAATCAAACCGACTTTACCCAAAGTAAATCAAATTATTACGTAAACAGTCAAACTAAACCACGTACCAACAAGTTACAAACAGTCAAAAAAATGTCTAAACACACTCAAAACTGAAAACACAGTTTCGAAGGCATATACTCAAACGAAAGGCCAGGGCATGTTATTACATTATTGATATTAAATTTAATTTTAATTGACATAAGTTAAATAACAATAAACAAAATGAAGACACGATGATGCAAGTAATTGAGAATCAGAATCTCTGAGCTTGGATTTTATAGCTCGTGTATGTTGAAGTACTTTATTTAAATTAGAATAATATTTCCTTCTCAACCAAAACTCTGAGAAAATGTTTCTTTATTTGCATGCAGCGAGGGGAGCTAAGTGTATACTGCAAGTTCGGTGGACTCAGCAATTTTAGTCCAAATTTTATATTTAATTTAAAATTTTCTTTTGACATGTACAAATTATTATATTTAGAACTCAATAACATAAAAAAATTATAATACGTAATTCATAAGATTCAAATTCTAATACCACCTTTAATACACCATTTTCTTTTAAAACAAAAAGCTGGAAAAAGCGATAATACACGACAGATAAATAGGAACAATAAATGTGGAGAAAAGTAATTTAACCATTTGTGTGTTGGAGTATATAGCACAGGAAAAAACGTGCTCTTGTAACAGGGATTGGCCAAAAATGTATAGTCCTCCTTCTAAGCTATTAGCAGGCAAAAAGGGAAATCCATGATGTGCATTAAAGCAAGATTCTTTTTGCTCTTTGAAAACGGAAAAGGATTAAAACGCCCCTAAACAATTGGAAAAGGCTTAAAAATACTTTACATTTATCTATTGGGCTAAAAATACTCTTTAATTCATCATTTTTGCTCATTTATGTCTTTTGACCATTAAGTCAGTACCGAATTAAAAATAATAATTATTTATATTCCACGTGCTAACTTCTTACAACAACAACAATAACAAACCCAGTATGTTCCCAACAAGTGAGGTCTGAGGAGGGTAGTATGTACGCAAACCTTGCTCCCCCTACCTGTGCAAGTGGAGATGCTGTTTCCAATAGACCCTCGGCTCAGGAAGGGTAAGAAGAAGGGGAAATCAAGAAAGGAAGAAAGAAGGAAGAGAAGGGAAAAGGGAGAGATAAAGTATAAGTAGTACTCCCTCTATTCCAGTTTATGTGAACTTATTTCCTTTTTGGTCTGTTCCAAAAAGTATGGCCCCTTCTTAAATTTGGAAATAATTTTGCTTAAACTTACAATTCTACTATTAATGAGAAGCTTGTATAACCGCACAAATAATCTTTGATCCTTTTTGACTTGTTTAGGACCACAAATGTCAAAAGTCTTCATTTTTTCTTAAACTTCGTGCCCAGTCAAACAGGTTCACACAAATTGGAACAGAGGAAGTACCAATTAATAGTAACGGGGAATGCAATATCTGAGGCGAACAAAACCACATAACGCAATAAATATCTAAGAATATGAAGGGACGTGCGTGCTACTAAGACTATCGGTGAGCAACTAAAAACTACCCACTAACATTCTACCTTAATCCTCGAGCTCCACACTCTCCTATCAAGGGTCATGTCCTCAGTGAGCTGAAGCAGTGCCAAGTCCTGTCTAATCACCTCTCTCCAGTACTTCTTAGGCCTACATCGACATCTTCTCAAACTCGCCATGGTCAACCTCTCACACCTCCTAACAGGAGCATCAATGCTTCTTCTCTTAACATGTCTGAACCATCCCATCATCGACTCCCGCATCTTGTCCTCCACAGATTCTACTCCCACTCTGTCCCGGATAGTTTCATTCTTAATCTTATCTCTCCTGGTATACCCACACATCCATCTCAACATCCTCATCTATGCTACTTTCATCTTCTGCACGTGGGAGTTCTTGACTGGCCAACACTCAGTCCAATACAGCATAGTCGGTCGAACCACCACTCTGTAAAACTTACCCTTAAGTCTTGGCAGCACATTCTTATCACATAAAATAATGGAAGTGAGCCTCCATTTCATCCATTCCGCTTCGATGTGATGTGAGACACCTTCGTAAATCTCCCCGTTACTTTGGATAGTAGACCTGAGATACTTGAAACTCGCTCTCTTGGGGATAACTTGGGCATCAAGCTTAACCTCTACGTCTTCTTCAAGGGTCCTGTCACTGAATTTGCACTCCAATTATTCTGTTTTGGTTCTACTCAATTTGATACCTTTAGACTCCAAGGTCTGTCCTCAAACCTCCAACCTCGCGTTAACTCCGCTTCCCGTCTTGTCAATCAACACTATATCATCGGCAAATAACATGCACCAATGCAGCTCCCCTTGGATATATCGTGACAATATATCCATCACCAAGGCAAATAAAAACGGGCTAAGAGTCGATCCTTGGTGCAACCCCATGACCACAGGGAAATGCTCTAAGTCACCACCCACAATCCTCACCCAAGTCTAGCATCATCGTACATATCCTTAATCACCCTAATGTACGCTACCGGAACGCCACTAGCCTCCAAACACCTCCACACGACCTCCATCGGGATTTTATCGTATGCTTTCTCAAGGTAAATAAACACCATATGCAAGTCCTTCTTTCTCTCCCTGTACTGCTCCACTAATCTCCTTACCAGATGAATCGCTTCCGTAGTGGAACGCTCCGACATGAATTCAAATTGATTCTCGGAAATAGACACGCACCTCCTCACCCTGGCCTCCACCACCCTCTCCCTAACCTTCATAGTGTGACTCAACAGCTTAATACCCCTATAACCATTAGAAAGACCCACTCATACCTAATACTTTTTCGTACTAACCCGCTTTAAACACTAATTCGACCCGAGAAAAAAGTTCATGAAAAAAAGGCACAACTTCTATCAAACTACATGGAACAAAAGTTCATGGAAGTTGCAGCGAACATATAGACGCAACTTTACTACGTGTTTTTTTTCTTCATTTTATGCTATCCAGTTCAATTTAAATTATAGACACAAATTGCATTATATTCAAGATGAATTTAATTTAATCATTCTCACAAAACGGAAAGATCTCAAAGTGATCGTTTGGACGATATCATAAACCGTTGGAATACTCCTAGTTTTCTGTCCCACATTATTGACAAGATAATCATTGGCTCATTCATGCTAGGCTTCTTATTTGTTTAATTTGTTCATGAACCTTTATTCGACGATAATGCTATACATGAGATTAATCAAGAAATGAACACACGTAAATTCATGGGTTAGATGGAAGTGGATTCCTTTTTTTTTTATTTGAACTTTCTATTGGGGCCAGGTTAGTGTTTGGAGAAAAATGGGTAGGTAAGTGTAGGTCTTTCTAATATGTTAGATGTTTTAATTTCAACCAATACGAAGTTGCCACGTGAAATTTAAATAATTACTTTTTAAATTCAGCATTGACATAACGGTCAAAGGATGGGTATTTTTAGCCTAATATGTGGATGACGAATATTTTTAGACCTTTTTCAATAGTTTAGGGGTATTTTTGACCCTTCTCCGATTTGAAAATACTCAATTTATTTCACTATATAAAATACTGAATTTCATTATCAGCAAGTATTAGTTTACCATTAATATTGAAATATTTTATTCGGTATTTCAAATACTGATTTGAGAAATATTTGACATAAAATAATAATTTTAATTCACAAATTTATAACTTTTGTAATTCTTTTTAATTGAAGTAAATGTTCAAACGCAATGTAAAAATTCAAATATTCTTTTTTTTTTAACTTCAACACCAATTTCAACTTGATACGATTTCGTTTCAAATTTAACACAATATTGTTCAAATGCCTATAAATATATATGCCCCATACATGCATACGTATAATCTTTTATGTTTTATTTTATATGCCAATATTTTCTTTTTAGTTAGTTAAAAAAACAGTGGTTGACACAAAAATTTGAAAAACAATTTACTTCAATTTTTCTATATATAGAAAGAAATCTCGATAGAAAATATTTTAATTGAAAAATTATCCATTTTTTTTTCAGACAAAAAGAAGATTTTATTTTGTCATTGACGACAAACTTCTATAGCAACGTAGTGTTATGACATGTTAAAACCACAAATTATAAAACCTTCATTTTTTTCTTTAAACCACAAATGTTATGACTCGTTAGACTTGTCTACATAAACTGAAATTGTCTGCTTCGTTAAATTTCGTCTCATAATTTTATTCACATAATTGTATATGGTGCGAGACAATTTTGAGAACATTGGGTCTGGCCGTATTTTATGTTGATTATAAGGGGCCACTTTTGTTGATCAGCTTATCATTCAAATATTTACCTGATGATTACTTTTGCAACGATGCCCTAAACCTATTCAAGTACATTGTGATTTGTGGACGTGACTCATTTCCATCAATGCCTCCAAGTCTATTCGATCGTTAAAGTTTTACGAATATAATGTAAAATATCTTACTTGTTTAATACTCAAATTTAAGGTTGATAATTTAATAATTGAATATATATATTCAAATTTGAAATATCAATCTTAGTTAAGGCAATGGGGGCTCTACTGATTTCAATTTTCAAACATGTTTAGTAGGCGTTTGGACATACAAATTGTAACTTTTGAAAAAAAAAAATATTTGAAGTTCAGTTGAAAAATAGTATTTAAAATTTAAAATTATGCTTGGACATGCATTTCACTTAAAAAATTGTTGCAATTTTATGAGTGGAAAAAAATTATTTTCGAATTTTTTTCAAAATCTTACAAAATTTTATGGACAAACATATTTCTGAACTTTATTTTTATGGACAAACAGGTCTTAATTTGGACAAAACGACATGGTGGGCCAGAAAAGGAAACATCAATCATGCAAATATTGTCGTGACGATTATAATTGCAACGATTGCTAAACTATTCAAAGCACACTGTGGATGTGACTCATTTCCACCTATGCCTCCAAAGCACCAATTCCCTTTACTTGCGAGCCCCAAAATAAGCAAAGAAAACAAAAGGTTAACGTAAACTGACCAGAAACAGACACAAAATTACAAATTGGAACCACAACAGTTGAAAATTACAAGATTATGACAAAATATAGTATATTTATTTGTCCTTTTGCTAGTCTAAATAATAAAAACTAAGGGTATAATAAGATCAATTTCAGCTTGGTGTGACTCGTGATGCCTCACCATAAACATCGACGATTCTGCATGTGCCATGAGTGTCATGAGGTGACCTAGGATAAAGCTAAGAGAAAGAATTATGATCGATCGAAAGGATGCATGCATTGGCATCAAAGATGGATCCAATATTTTAATTTTGATGAGTTAGACGTTTAGGTTTTTATAACTGAATCCATTATATATTTAAAATTATGGGTTTGAAATCTAATTTTTGTTTATATTTTGTTTTTTTTACATATAAATTTATATTTCGTACTAAAAACAAGGGGTTCATATGAACCACGTACTTGTGCACTAGATCTGCCATTGATTTGGCATAGATCAGTCAATGGCAGATGTAGTGTGCTAGTAACGGGTTCAATTGAACGCATAATTTTTAACCCTATATGTAAAAATTTATTAAAATTATAAAAATAATATATATGAACTCATAACTTTAAAAATATACGTGGTTCAATGCTAAAACTCTTACAAATTATGAACTCATAAAGTTTAAATCCTGGATTCGACTCTGCAGAGAGACATGCATATGTCCGGCATGCGTGGTCGTATTGGCCCATAAGGATGTAGTGTCACTGTGATGGAGCAAGCATGAAACGGGATATCCATGGAAGACTGAACGATGCATATTGCACAAAGGCAATTAATTGTATGGTTTAATGTTACTAGCTAGTACTAGTATTATTGCGGAAGTTAAGTATCACCAAACCAAAACCTTGAGGTCTCATCTCCTATTGCGTTTAGCTCTCCATTATAGGTATAATCCGCATTACTCAATTTTAACTGCAGACTTGGTGTTAATATTGTTTTTTCTCGGGCCAATTGGTAGCATATTCCTAATTGTGAGCTTAATAACAAGAAAGAATTATAAGAAAATACACGTGACTTCACACCATAACAAAATATGGTTCATGTGTTTAAGTTTTATTATACCTAACCCATATTATACATATTTTGAAAGCACTATAGCAAATTCGAAATCTATGTTCTTACAACCATTGCTTCTAAAAGTTATAAAATTTGTGTTCTCACAATCATTGCTTTCACTCTCTCTTCTTCTCACATCTTCTACATATGCTTCAAGAGTCCGTGTATTTTCTGCTTCTCCTCCTGTGTCACCTAGTTGCAATGTAAGAAAATTGATGAGAAGTCCACCAACGAGATATGATTTTTGAGTTTGTTAGTTGTTTAGATTGCGTGTTGTTCCAATTGATTGAAAATATAAAAAGAAGTTCAAATTTTAAATTTGAAGTGATTTGGAGTAGATTGGAGCAAGATTTGAGTAAAATTTCATAACAGACGCAAGGAAGAAGACGAAGTCAGTTTTTTGTATAATTATGTATGATCTTGTATAATAGTTTATATGAGTGTATAAACACATCTTATATACTTTTATACACCTTTATACAAGCGTCTATAGACGAACTTCTTCCACGATTTTCAATTGCAATTCTTGTTCAAAACCAGTCCAAATCTCCATTAAATGACTTCAAATTTTATATACAACATCCTTATACTATTTCTAACAAGTCTAAATAACACCCACTCCAAATTTCTCACAAAATCAAATTCGAAATTTAAAACCCACATATTTAAGCTCTTTAAAAATCTAATTTTCACCACCCAAATGAATTTGGTTTGTGAACAAATATTTTAGTCACAGTTATTGATTCGAAAATTAACTTAAAAGCTTGAGAAATTTCTTTTAAAAATTAAATAGTAATTTCAAGAACCTATTGGAGTTGAATGTTAAGTAATAGCATTATTTTTGAGCTAATTGATTATAAATTGAAATATTGGCTATAAAATTGAAAATTAGGACGCTATTTGATGCAATAATTGCTTAAGCCACTTCTTTCGTTTCCTTTTATTTGTCCAGTTTTCATCTTGCATTCCCATTAATTAAGTGAATGTCTTACTAAATTATCCATATTAATGGCTTTAAAAATCCAAATTTGACTACTAGTACTCCAATAAGTTTGGTAAATGGTTAATTAATTTTAAGGATAAAATTTAAAAATAATAATATCTTTGTCACGACCCAAACACCCCTCTGAACCACGCCGTGACGACACCTAGTCTCTACGACTAGGTAAGCCTAACAATTTATAGAAAATATCAGTAATGAAAGCAAAGCTTAACATCTAACTGCAATAGATACTGGATAATCAATAACAATGTTGTTCGGCATTTACAATAACCAAAACACTAACGTACACAACTTTTCTCAAAATCCGGAACATCTTGAGTCACAAGCTACAGAAAGGAGAAAATATCTCTATACACTGGAGTCTAATAAAAGAAAATAAATAAAGTGTTTGATACGGGGAAGAATAGAAGGGAACTCCGAGCTCTGCAGACGCGACAAATATACCTTGAAGTCTCCAAAGCTGTCTCGACTCACTGATAATGCGGCTGATAACGAGCACCTAAACCTGCACCCAAAAACATGTACAGAAGAGTAGCATGAGTACACCACAATTGGTACTCAGTAAGTGCCAAGCCTAACCTCGGCCGAGTAGTGACGAGGTCAGGTCAGGCCCTCTGGTATATAATAAATAAAGTAGGAGAATAAAGCAGTATAATAAGAGACTGGAATTCAACAAAGGAAAACACAATGAATAATAGAACAACACGTAGAAAATAAACGACAGGAGATCTCCCGAGATACTGTCTTGTAGTACCAAAAGTAAATATGCAAGAGAAACTCCCGAGGTACCGCCTCGTAGTCTCAAAAGTAGATGTGTAGGGCGAACTCCCGAGGTACCACCTCGTAGTCTCAAAGTAAATGTACAGGGAGAACTCCTGAGGTAATGCCTCGTAGTCTCAAAAGTAAATTTGCAGGGGGATCTCCCGGGATACCGTTCCTTAGTCCCAAAGTAAATACACACCGCAGACAATTTTCAGATGATAAGTACAACAAGAAAATATACAGTTTAGACTAAGTACAAGTCGATAAAGAAAGAAGGAATTCACTAAGCATGCTGCACAAAGTTCAGTTAAGCAATTAAGACACGTTGACATGCTATTCTAGGCTAACAGGGTAATTACACATGCTAGTATACTCAATTAAGGTGAAAACAAGTAATTACTCAGTAAAAATTAGGTTTTATAATAAATGGCCCGTGTACTCACTCGTCACCTCGCATACACGACGCTTGCATATTCAATATCAGTACCAAATCCTAAGGGAATTTCCCCCACACAAGGTTAAACAAGCCACTTACCTCGAATCAAGCTCATTCAATCAGTAGCAATGCTTTTCCCAAGAATATCTGACTCTGAATGGCCCAATATTAATTACATACCATAAATATATCTATAAGAAACTAATCTAATCAATGAAATCTATGATAAAGCAAGAAATTAGGAAATCGTCCCAAAAAGCCTCCTTGGGACCACGTCTCGGAATACGGTAAAAGTCATAAAATATGAATACTCATTTACTCACGCGTCTAACCATATAAGAATTACTCGAATTCGACCTCAAATCACCTTCCAAAACTCGAAATTTTAGTCTATGAAGTTTCTACCTTTTCCCCCAAATTTCCAACTCAAATCCCTAATTAGAAGATGAAAATAACAATAGATTCATGAAATATAGCCCAATCCGAGTTAGAATCACTTATCCCAACAATCTTCTCGAAGAAACCTCGAAAAACCGCCTCACACCGAGATCTCAAAGTCCCAAAATCGAAATGGGAATCAAACCCTCGAATTTCTTTTTTCTACCCAGTTCTTCCGCATCTGCGGACCTGCCATCGCATATGCCTCACCGCACCTGCAGAATTTCCCTTGTAGGTATTGATTCAACTTAACAACTCATAGTCCGCTTCTGCGATCCTAGGGTCGCACCTACGTGTGCGCACCTGTGGACCCATGTCCGCTTCTACGATCACCTCCCCCAAATTGTCCTTCGCTTCTGCTATTACTCCCCCGCAGGAGAGGCTCCGCTTCTGTGGTTCCATTTCCGCTACTATGACCACTGGCTACCCATCCCAGGGCCGTATCTGCGAGCTACCCTTTGCACATGCGAGTCCGCACCTGCGGTCTCCCCTCCGCATGTGCAAAACACCGGAAACCAGCAAATTCTCAACAAGTGCCTAAGTCCAAATCTCATTCTGTTAAGCATCTAAATCACACCCGAGGCTCACAGGACCTCAACCAAACATACCAACCAGTCCTAAAACACCATACGAACTTAGTCGAGCCCTCGAATCACATCAAACAACGCTAAAAACACAAATCACCCTCCGATTCAAACTTAATGAACTGGAAACTTCCAATTCTACAACTGATGTCGAAACCTATCAAACCACGTCCGATTGACTCCAAATTGTCCACACAATTCATATTCAACCTTACGGACTTACTCCAACTTCCATAATCAGAATCTGCCCCGATATAAAAAAGAAGTCCACTACCGGTCAAAATCTCCAAAAATCCGACTTTTACCATTCCAATCCTTAATGAGCTACAAACCTCCAAAACATAATCCGGACACGCCCCTAAGTCCAAAATCACTGAACGGAGCTAACGGAACCGATGAAAATCCATTCTAGAGTCGTCTTCACACAGTTTTGACTACCGTCGAAATCCTAAGATTTAAGCTTCCGTTTAGGGACTAAGTGTCCCAAAACACTCTGAAATCACAACCAACACCTACCGACAAGACACATAAGCAGAAAATGGCACGGGAGAAGTAGTAAATAGGGGATCAGGGCTATAACTCTCAAAATGACTGGTCGAGTCGTTACATCATCCCCCTCTTAAAATAATCGTTCGCCCTTGAACGAGTATAGAAACATACCTAAAGCGGTGAAAAGGTGAGGTTAACGGCTGCGCATATCATGCTCGGTCTCCTAAGTCGCCTCCTCGACCGGCTAACCCCTCCACTGCACCTTTAAGGAAACAATGTTCTTTGACCTTAGCTTTCTGACCTGTCTGTCCAAAATAGCCATCGGCTCCTCAACATCAGATAGATCCTTGTCCTACTGGACTGAGCTGAAATCCAACACATGAGCCGGATCACCGTGATACTTCCGGAGCATTGTCACATGGAATACCAGATGAACTCCTTCTAGACTAGAAGGTAAGGCAATCTCATCAGTAACCTCCCTCAACTCACCGCAACACCTCAAAGGGACCAATGAACCTTGGGCTTAGCTTGCCTTTCTTCCCGAACCTCATAACGCCATTCATAGGCGAAACCCAGAGCAACACCCGCTCTCCAACCACGAATGCAACATCGCGAACCTTCCGGTCCGCATAATTCTTTTGTCTCGACTGGGTTGTGTCAAGTCGATCCTGAATCACCTTCACCTTATCCATGGCATCTTGGACCAAGTCTGTACCCAATAATCTGGGCTCGCCCCGCTCGAACCAACCCACTGAGGACCGACACCGCCTACCATATAGAGCCTCATATGGTGCCATTTGGTTGCTCGACTAATAACTGTTGTTGTAGGCAAACTCCGTAAGTGCCAAGAACTGATCCCACGACCCTCCAAACCATACACACACACGTAACATATCCTCTAATAATTGAATAGTGTGCTTGGGCTTTCCGTCCGTCTGAGGGTGAAATGATGTGCTCAGCTCCACTCGAGTACCCAACTCATATTGTACGGCCCTCTAGAACCGTGATGTAAAATGCGTACCCCGGTTAGAGATGATAGATACTGGTACGCCATGAAGCCTGACGATCTCGCAGATGTAGATTCGAGCCAGCTGCTCAGAAGAATAGTTAGTCATCACAGGAGTGAAATAAGGTGACTTGGTTAGCCTATCCACAATCACCCAAATTGCATCAAACCTCCGCTGAGTCCGTAGGAGTCCAACAATGAAATCCATAGTAATCCGCTCCCATTTCCACTCTGGAATCTCTAACATCTGAAGAAACTCATCCGGCCGTTGATGCTCACATTTCACATGCTGGCAATTTAGGCCTTGTGCCACATACTTCTTCATCCTCCTCCACTAGTAATGCTTCCTCAAATTCTGATACATCTTCGCGGAAACCGAATAAATGGAGTACCATGATTTGTGAACCTCCTGAAGAATCAACTCACGCAAGCCATCTACATTGGGCACATATAGCCTGTCATGCATCCTCAATTGACCATCATCCAGAATAGTGACCTCCTTAGAATCATCATACTGGATCGTGTCCTTAAGGATGAGCAGATGGGGGTCACCATACTGATGCTCCCTACTACGATCATAAAGAGAAGACCGAGATACCACACAAGCCAATACTCGAATCGACTCAGAAATATCCAATCTCACAAACTGGGTGGCTAAGGCCTGAACATCCAACGCAAATGGCCTCTCTGTTGCTGGTAGATATGCTAAACTCCACAAACTCTCCGCCCGGCGATTCAAAGCATCGACCACCACATTGGTCTTCCCCCAGTGGTACAAAATGGTGATATCATAGTCCTTAAGTAGCTCCAACCACCTTCTATGACACAAGTTAAGATCTTTTTCTTGAACAGGTGTTGCAAACTCCGATGATCGGTATAAATCTCACAAGGAACACCGTACAAATAGTGCCGCCAAATCTTCAAGGCATGAACAATAGCTTCTAACTCAAGGTCGTGGACAATATATTTCTTCTCATGCACCTTCAGCTGTCTGGACGGGTAAGGAATCACCCTATCATCCTGCATCAACTCTGCGTCGACACCAATCCGCGGCACACACAATATACATTATAAGACTCTGAACCTGTAGGCAATACCAATACTGGGGTTGTAGTCAAACTGTCTTGAGCTTCTGAAAGCTCTCCTCACACTCCTCTATCCACCTAAACAGAGCACCCTTCTGGGTCAGCCTGGCCATATGTGCTGCAACAGATGAGAATCCCTCTACAAAATGACGGTAATACCCCGCCAAACTAAGAAAAATCCAGATTTTCGTAGATGATGACGGTCTAGGCCAACTCTGAACCACTTCCACCTTCTTTGGATCCACCTTGATCCCATAACTCGATACTACATGACCCAAGAATGCCACTGAGTCTAGCCAAAACACACACTTTGAAAATTTTGCATATAACTTCTTTTCTTTCAAGGTCTGAAGCACAGTTCTCAGGTGTTGCTCATGATCCTCCCGAGGCCTAAAGAACTGCGCATCAAGTGCGTGAAAGTTGTTGGGGCATTGGTCAGCCCAAATGACATCACAAGGAACTCGTAGTGACCATACCGAGTCCTAAAAGCAGTCTTCGGGATATCTGGCTCCAAAATCTTCAACTGATGATAGCCTGAACGTAAATCAATCTTGGAAAAACACCCTGGAATCCTATAACTAATCAAATAAGCCATCAATACGAGGTAACAGATACCTGTTGTTCACTGTAACTTTGTTCAGCTGGCGATAATCAATGCACATACGCATAGAACCATCCTTTTTCTTCAGAAATAAGACCGGAGCACCTCAAGGTGGAACACTAGGCTGAATGAAGCCCTCATCAAGAAACTCTTGTAACTGCTCATTCAACTCCTTCAACTCAGGAGCATCCATACAATATGGAGGAATAGAGATGGGTTGAGTGCCCGGTAACAAATCAATGCCAAAATCAAGTTCACTATTGGGCGGCATGCCCGGAAGATTAGCATGAAACACATCTGTGAAGTCCCTCACTACCTCAACTGACTCAACTATAGGGGTATCAATACTGACATCTCTCACATAGACTAGATACGCGTCACACCCCTTATCAACCATTCGTTGAGCTTTAAGAAATGAAATGGATCTTCTGGGAGTATACTCTAAGGTACCCCTCCACTTTAATCGCGGTAATCCTGTAATAGCTAGTGTCACGGTCTTAGCGTGATAATCAAGGATAGCATAATAGGGCCAAAACCGGTCAATTCCCCAGATAACATCAAAGTATACCATGCTGAGCGATAATAAGTCGACTCTGGTCTCAAAACCACTAAGAGAAATCAAACACGGCCGGTACACGCGGTCCCACAATAAAAGAATCTCTCACATGAGTAGACACATAAATAGGATAACTCAAAGAAACCTGAGATACGCCCAAATACGAGGCAAAATAAGAGGACACATAGGAATATGCAGATCCTAGATCAAATAATACCGACGCATCTCTATGACATACTGGAATAATACATGTAATGACAGAGTCAGAAACAACTGGCTCTGTACAAGCCGGAAGGGCATAATGCCTGGCCTGACCTCCCCCTCTAGGGCGCCCTCGACCTTTCTGTCCTCACCTCGACCTGGCTGAGTAGGTGGGACGGTAGATGGTGCTGGAATCATAGCTTGGGGGCCTAGTGGAGCACGCGATGGCTGAGGAGTCTATGAAGGTGAACCTGTCCTAAGTCTGGGGAAATCCCTCACCATATGGAGAGTGTCGCCACACTCAAAACAAGCTCTCGAAAAGCGTGGTTGTTGTGACTTACTCGGGCCAGGTCTGTTGGACTGGCCGCTAAAAGCACCCCGTGCAGGAGGCACACTCGATACTAGCGGTGCATAATAAGGCTCTTGGGGCCTAGAAGGCTGGAACACCACTGGCGGCTAGAAGAGCTGAATGAACGGGGAGACTCACATAATCCCTACCATGGCGAATTGCAGCAGGGCACGAGTACCACTGTAAGTGATAAACTCTCGAGACCTCTTGGCCTCCCTCTCCTCTCTATCTCGGTCAAGCATTCCTTCCAATCTCTTAGCAATACTCACATCCTACTGATAAGAAATATCCATTTCTAATTCCTTGGCCACACTAATCCGTATGATGGGGAGGAGTCCCTCAATAAATCGTCAAACCCTCTCTCGAATTGTGGCAACCAAGGCCGGTGCATGTCAGACAAAATCACTGAACCGGACTGTATACTCTGACACATCATAGCACCCTGGCGCATTTGCTCAAACTCCATGCGCCATGAGTCCCTGAGGCTCTAAGGGACATACTCTCTCAAAAAAAAATGTCCGAGAACTAAGTCCATGTAAGTGAAGCTGCCTCAGCCCGACTACTCAACTCATAAGATCGCCACCACTGATAGGCTGCTCCTCTAAGATAGAAGGTGGTAAAATAAATCCCACTCGTCTCTACTACGCCCATAGTACGGAGTATACGGTTCCACTCCTCCAGAAAACCCCGGGAATCATTTGGAGACAATCTGCTGAAAATAGGTGGGTGGTACTTATTGTACCTCTCAAGTCTGAGTTGCTCCGCCTCAAAAGTTACTGGCCTAGTCTCGTGCTGGACCGGAGCTACCGGCTGCATAGGGATAAACTTTGGGGCCTGGTTGTTATATCCTGCATTTCGTACGATAAAATTTTGTCGTAAGTTAATCGACATAGACTTGGGGATGAGATTATCTTGAGGTTATAAGTAATTATGCTATTTATAACAAGCGATAAGTAAGTGTTGTGAAGGTTAAAGGGTAACGAATCAAATAAAACGAGTTTCGTTGAAGGTTGTCCACTCATTTTAGTCTCTTTTCGTTAGATTTTGCACCATTTAATGATAACATGAGGGTGTTTATAGTGTGTATTGTTCGATTTTCAGGAAAATGATGCCATGAAGTGATTTACATTGAATTGAAATGGAATTGAGAAAAACAAGAATGGAAAAAGTGCAATAGCCTTCAGTGATTCTGTACCTGCGGATGATTGGTCGCTGGTGCGACATCGCACCTGCGAGGTGAAGGACCGCATCTGCGGAAATAGCTCAACTGCACTGAGGCCGCACCTGCGACTTGGTATCCGCAGATGCGGTGGTTTGGTTCGCATCTGCGGAAATTAGTAAGTACACTCAGAGCCGCACCTTCGATATGGAATCCGCATCTGCGGAGCCGCACCTGCGAGGATTTTTCCGCAGGTGCGGTCAACGGGCATCAGACCTGGGCAGTTTAAGCATTTCACATGTTCTCATTTCCAAACCCACAAATACTCGACCTAGCAGATATTTTCATCACCTTTGGCTTATTTTTAGTCCTCAACACTAGAGCACAACATTTCTGAAAGCTAGGGTTTGCACACACACTTGTTTTTGAAGATTTTCTAGCTTGTGGTTAAGGATTTCTTACCTATTTATGTTTATTTCTTCATTTCCTTGCTTTGTATTGAATATTTAAGTGTGTAGTATTTATTTCCAACACTCAATCTTGTTTATGGAAATATTCATGTTTAAAGTGTGGATTAAATACCTTGTTGTGCTTATGTATTGAATGATTTTCGTTTATTTATGAAGTGAGTTATTGTTTATTTAATTATTCTTGTTCTTTAATGTTTCCAAAGGGATTAGCTAACCCTAGGACTCGCCCATTAACTCCGAATTAATTTTAGAAAAGATGATTTGGGGTTGGGAAAGATGAATTAACAAGAACTTGAGGTTTTAACCTTCATTTAATAGATTCTACCCAGGAATAGGATTGAACTACTTGTAGACATATCCGGGTGTGCTTAATCTCTTAATTGGGTTAGGAATAATTTAATTAGGAAGTCTAGTTAGGTTTTGGAAGAAGCTAATTAAGAAATATTATCCATGGCTAATTAACATAAACTCGCTCGTATTTGTAAAATCATGAAATACATTAGATCGTGACTTGAGTGTAATTCCCGATACATTCATACTTGTAGCCATTGATCATTTTACTTGCTTTCTAGGTTAGTTTACATTTTTGCATTTAGATATAAATATTTTCTAAACCAAATTCTAAGTGTTTGACATTGCACGATAAGGGATAATTTTCTTACATTCCTAATCGCCTATATATTGTTCTCTATGGGATTCGACCCCAACCTAGTTATGTTAATATATTTGACCTCGATTGCTTACACTATTTTAAGGTGTAATTTGAGCGTATCAACAAGGTACCCCATGACCATGATAGTAGGGTAATAAAGTGTGTTAAGCGAGTTGTATTTTAAGTAAGTTGAGATAATTCTTAATTATGTGGGTAATTGGTCAATTATTGGGTACCAAGATATTACCTAATTAACTAAGAAATTATCCCCCCTCCCCCCCCCCCCCAAAAAAAAAAAAAAAAAA
>MDKH01230813.1:0-33973 GCA_005239495.1 Nicotiana undulata | reverse complement strand
GTTGGTTTTATTTGGCAAAACGTGATTCGGATTTATTGCAACTCTTTTACATTTGAAAAAATTCTAAAGAGAAAATACTATCGTAGTATTGGAAGATCTAGGATAGTTATCTTTAGAATCATTTGCATATCAAGAACTTCCCATTAGAAATATATCATATTATTACCTACTTGCATTACACTCCATAAAAGGGGACACAACCTTGGTTATTCTACCCATACTAATTATAATCTAAATTAGCCTCCTTTGTGACTACTTTTTCTCTAAAATAGCAAACTATTAATCACCACCCTTTTTGTTCACTAACGGAATAGAACTTCGATTAGAGTTAAGAACCACACTAACATAGTGATATTTTCACACCTATTCCCTGTGGGATTCGACCCCAACCTTGTTGGGTTATTATATTTGACTTCGACCGCTTTACACTATTTTAGAAGTGTAATTTGAGCGTATCAGCGCCCAACACCGAAGTCAGGCAAGCCAACACCAGTTTACTAACGAGATTACTTTACTTATTTGGATGTTCAAGTACTTGTCAAATTTTAAGTTAGGAAATATTTTAAAGAAAACAGTCAAGTGTTGCAACTTGATTAAATGAAACTCAAAAGATCGTTTGCCAACATATACAATGTAGCAAAATACTAGGAAAACCAACTACGTGTGCCAAGACCTAGTGTCACAAGTTCACAGGCGACTAGTGGAATATACAAAATAGACAAAATAAATATACAACTGCCTGAAGGGGTAGATAGAAATATCCAAAAATAATAGAAACTCCACAATGCTGCTGAGGAACGCCAGGAAGAGAAGCTCACCGTGTAGTCTAATCCAGATAGTACCCTCAAGATCGCGGTCTGGTATGATAACCAGATGCACCAGCCTCAGAACCTGTATAATTAAGTACAGAAGTGTAGCATGAGTACATATAAACAAATATGTACCCAGTGAGTATCCCATCTAAACTTGAAGAAGTAGTGACGAGAGGTAGACGTATTACTCACTAGGGTCATTAGCACTAGTATAATTAAATAAATCTGGACAGGATTAACAGTCACAGAAATCAAGTAGACATGGAATATCAGGTATGTGAACTACAATCTACCTGCAAGTGTCAAATAATAATATCAATAAAAGTCCCAAGTCCCCTTCCACAAAGAACAATTTATTTGATAATAACAATAAGACTCTCAGTCAAATACATAGCATATAGAATGCCGAGGCGTACGGCCGAAGCGACGCAAAAATAAATGTGCACTGTCGAGGGTCAAACGGTACGAACCATAGATGCATCAATTACCCCGATCATGCGACACAGTAAGGCTACCCCGCTCACGAATCATACATGCGACACAGGTGCTCGTATACATACATAGAATTATCAGGAAATTCAGGAATTTATCATGGATTATACTTGAACACAGATATTTAAGCATTTAAACTTACACATACCTTCTTAATATCCTCATGTCAATTTCAAAGATAATAAGAGACTAGGAACACATGTAAAGATGCAGGTAAGGCACATAAAGGCATGCTTGTGAATCCTAAATTCTACCCGACATAACATAGTAGTAGCTACGCACGGACTCTCATCACTTTGCGCGTGCGTAGCCCCCTCAAATAAGGATAATTAAATCATTTACATTTACCTATGGGGACAATTCCCTCTTACAAGGTTGGAAAGGAGAGTCACCTCCCGTAGAACCTACTTCCCGGGTCAAGAACGCGCCCGAAACTCCCAACTCGTCACCCAAGGACTCGAAACTAGTCAAATGATATATAAATACCTCAATATACACTCAAGAGTAGGAAATTCTCCTATTATTTAGTTAATTTATCCTACTTGAAAAATCCCAAAATACATCCCCGGGCCCACATGCTCGGGTTCCGGAAATTTTCGAAGAGATCACTCACCCATAACCTAAGGATCATTAATATATGATTTTTGCATGGTTTCATGGTAGTTAAGTGGTAAAATTCTCTAAAGTTCATCAACCCTAGGTTTCCACTCTAACCCCTTTGATTTGCACTAATTGGGTGTTAATCTACCTAAGATTTGATGTAATAAACCAACATTTAGATGGAAATTACTTACCTCTTAGTACCTAGGCCGAATACCCTCTTGTGAGCTCTCAAAATCGCCTATGGTGGAGAAGAAATGGTGAAGAATGGTTAAGTCCCATATTAAATGAGCTCACTGCCTTCAGTGATCTCGCACCTGCGGCTCAAGGACCGCACCTGCTATCTCGCACCTGTGGATTTGGACCATCTTCCCGGGGGCTGCACCTGCGAGGCCTTGACCACAGGGGCGGTCTCGCACCTGCATTCTGGGTAACCGCACCTGCAGTCACACCAGACCTGGTGGACCAGCAGTTGAAGCTGCTGGATTTTGGCCTCGTTTGGTGACCGGGAGGCACCTGGGCCAACCCGAGCCCCCGTGCAATTATACCAACAAAATCCTAAATCATATTACGGACTCGCTCGAGCCTTTGGAACACCCAAATAAACGCTAAAACTCAAAATCACACCTCAAAACCCCTAAAATCAAACTTAAGAAAATTCAAGTTCTTGAATTCGATTTCAATGCGTCGAACAGACCTATACTATTCTGAATGAGACAAAATTTTGCAAGCAAGTCACAAATGACAAAAAGAAACTATTCCCGGTCTTGGAATTCCGTTAGGACCTTGATAACACGAAAACACGTTCCAAACCAAATTATGAACTTAAGGAAACTCGATTTCGGAGGTCGTTTACTCAGAATGTTGACCGAAGTCAAACTTGGCCTTAAAAGCCAACCTTAAGGAACCAAGTGCTCCTATGCTGCTCTAAACACTTCTGAATCCCGAACCACCCGTCTCCGCAAGTCATAAATCACTATAAGCCGCTATGGGAAGTCTTATTTAGGGGAACAGGGTCCGAATACGCAAAACAACCGGTCGGGTCGTTACATCTGCAACAACATCTGGGTAGTGTTGAGGGCGTGCCTCATCTGATCCTCATGTCCCTCATATTCTTCAATGCGACGGTTTAACACACCTCTCTCAATCATCCACTGACGCCGCTCTGCCTCAAAATCTGCGTGCTGATAACCCCTCTTCTGCCTTTTTATTTCTTCCAATTGTGCATAAAGTTGACCCTTTGAGCGTATCCAGTGTGCCCTTTCTCTTTCAAATTGTTCTTTCTGCTGCAAACTCAAGTTGTTGCTGGTGCGCATCCTCTTCAACGATACTCAAGTCTTCTTGCAACTGATTTTTGTTCGCCTCAACTCTTCTGACTTAACCAATCGTGTTTGCTAGTTCTTCTTCGAAGAGGGCTGCCTCATTTTTAGCATACTTTAAATCTTTATCCATGATCCCTAAGGCAGATTGAAAATCTTTCTCAATACTTAAACGAATCTGAGCGACTCCGTCTTGTTATTGGGCTTGTTGTTTGGCTATGGTCATCTGAGCGTGCTCCAATTCCTCTTTTCAGTTTTTCTATAAGTCTTTGATCATTTCTCCTCATGTTCGACCCCTCAGGCCTATCTCTAAATGATGAAGGATCATGAAACCAAGTAATATACTCAGGAATCACCTCTCCATGATCTCGGTCTTCTACCATATCATTCAACTCTGAGACTTTACTTGCATACCAGATTTTCATAATTTCTTCTTCGACATGAGGCTGATCTTTACCAAAATCATAACAGAACTTGCTCATATCTCGTACTGGCGGTACCTCTTGTAGTCGTGAAAACTAGCGCATTACCCGAAGTGGAGCATAGGGCTGAACACTATCCAATCCTATAATTACCAAATAAGAATGATATGCAGACTCACAAATGACCTCTTTAGAGGAAAACCAATCGTAGTTCCAAGTGATCCGTTTGGCTGACAAAGTAAGAAGCAGCGTTTTCCAGGCATCAATCCCTTCTAGTAAGTCACATTTGTCAATTCTTTTCTGGTGATCATAAGTGTGATTGGGCCAGAGCTCACTAAAATTAGTGATAGTAGGATGACGATAAAAATGCTCCAAAAACCATATCTGTAACAAAATGTTGCAGCCATCAAAGTTTCGTGCGCTCAATTTACATCTAGTTAAAGCATGAAAAATGGAAGAAAGAATCATAGGGACCAAAGTATAATCATCCCCTTTTGAGGTCAGAGCCTCAACTACACCTGCCAAGCGGATGTCAATGCGTCCTTCCCTTTCCGGAAAGACTGCACGCCCCAAAAAAGCAACCATAAATGCAAACCTCCTGTGTGTCTTCCATCTTTCCTTGTCTTCCTTTGATTTTAATTTTTCCATATTCCTTTCAAAATTGCATTCTAGGCCGTACAAATGAAACAGAAGTCCCAACTTAACCCACTTGCCTCCTAAACCTTCATATTGTTCGTAATTTATGTTCAGGAGCTTCAAAAACTTACCCTCATTCACATTTTTTGGTACAATGGGCCTTTGCCGGCGAAGATTGCGGCCCCACCCCTAGAAATGGGCGATTTCCTCCAAGGTCAGAGTCATTTCACAGTCAGTAAAATGGAACACATTGTTTTCAGGATCCCAGTGCGGAATCAAAGCTTCGATCACATCCCTCCTTGGCTTGATTGTCATCATGTGAACCAAATGTCCCAAGTACTTCTTTATCTGGTTTCGCTCATATTCCTTAAAATCTTTCCACAAATCCCACAACAATTGTGGTATCTGATCAACAAGAAGCAAATCTGGTATTCCTTCTAACTTGGGCCTCTTTTCGGACTTACCTCTTTCTCCACTCATGGTGTACTTATTTATCTAGACACGGGATTAGATTTTACTCAAATATATTATTGACACAAAAAATCCGATTTCTCGGGTTTTGACTCTATAAAAAATAAAAATAAAAACCAAATTGTGGGACTAAAAAAATTTGGTTAAATTAGTAAAATAATTATGAGAAAGAAAAGAAGGCTCAAAATGACTATTCTTTTGTGAAAATGAACATGAAAAATTGGTCTCTTTTGTTAAAACGACCATTTTGCATTTTCGAGGAAGGTTTTAAGGATATTTCGACAAAAGGACCGAACACATGGGCAAATATGGTCGAAAGAAAAAAAACTGACAAAGTGACTATATTATTATTATTTTTTTTTTTGACAGTAGAGAAAAAAAATAGTCCATATACACCCTTTTTTTTGTTTTTAGTTTTTTTTATTTTTTTTATATTTATTTATAAAATGGGGTTGAACCTGATGAAGGTTGCCTACGTATCTCACATCCGGTGAGAATCAAACTCGCGTAGTTCGGTTAAAATAATTAAAAAAATATTTAGAAAATTATGATTTTACATACTAGAACCCTTCAAAATTTTATTTATTAATTTTTTTAAAGTATTTTATGAAAACTTGGAGGAAATTCTCTTTCTCTCTCCTCTTTTTAATCGATCTATCCTAAAGCCGGTCAACATTTCAGTTAAGCCTACCAAATAATGTTACATGTAACACAGAAAAATGAACATGTTGGTCTGAAAAATTGGTACCTGTCCTAGACGGATCCGGCCCCTGTGCCGAGTCCCGCTAAGTCCAATGCACATGATGCAAATAAAGCGTAGCCTACTAGGGAAATTCGTTGTCTGTGGCTTGTTCTTCTAAGTTTTCAATTCCTAACAGAGATGGTATCTAGACCTGGCTTACCCAGGCAGACAACCCGAGCCGAGGAGCGTTAAGCGTCACCAGTAGTAGCACATCACTGGCTAGCTAACGGCTCTCCCGCCTAAACATGTGTGACTAAATCCTTCACGAGAAGCTGGTAGGCTAACTGGCTTTATCTCAAGACAGAAATTTTGTGATGTTGGTAGGCATACACAAGATAACTACCTATCATAAGACTCAGAGGGGTGCGAGAGAGGATACAATTTATATCACAGTTCAAAGAAATATTAATGAGGTAAATAAGTGACAAATAGCACATTAGGCTTCCAAACACAATAATATTCAAAACATGATAAAAGCCAACCAAGAATCAATATATAAAGCTCGAATTCTTATTAATTGTCCCCAGCGGAGTCGCCAGAGCTGTCACACCTCTTTTTTGCCACACAACCCTATTACGAGGTTGAGTTACAAGAGTTTCTCCAATTAAAGTGACGTTTTGAAAAGGGATTATTTATTATTTAGAGTCGCCACTTGGAATTGAGTTTTGGTGTTCCAAGTCACCTTTTATTGAATCCCTTGTCAAAAGGATGATTTGACTCCTAATTTATGATCTACGAAACAGAAGATTCAGTAAGGAATTCTGTTGACCGAGGGGAAGGTGTAAGGCACCCCTCGCGTCCCGTGGTTCTAGCCCGGTCGCTTTATTGACTAATGTAAGGCTTAAACTAATTTTTAGATATTCTTGTATTTTATTAATTATGACTTATTTATTATCGCTTAATTAATTATTCTATATATTGTTTTTATTTTAGTGTGTTCACCTAGGTGCGATATGCACACAAGGCATTCTTCTTTAAAATTTGATGTTAAACCGAGGTACGGAATGTACACATGGTTATAGCATAATTATTTTAAATGTAAAGGCGTCGAGACGCGGAATGCGCACATGATCCTTTTATTATTAAGCATATCAATCCAAGGTTCGGGTATTAACACATAGGCTAATATTTAAAGTGCGTCTAAAACTTTTCTAGAGTATTAATGATTTGTTTATTTCCTAAGATTGAGTTTATTTTGAGACCATGATTTATGGAAGTCAATTTTGATGAAGTGTAAAATTTAATTAAGGAGCATTAGACAGATCACTGATCTATCTAAGTTGTTGGAAGCATTTGATAATTATGAAGTATTAATTATTAAACAAATTGTGCCATAATCTATAAACTGGTAATTATCTAAACTGTTAAACGTTGATGTAAAATAATGAAATAAAACCATAGGGTCATTACACATTCCAACTACGTCATTAAAATAGTACAGTTAACAAATTACACTTATGACTAATTACTAGCAGATTTAAACCAAGAAACTACTATAATGGAAAAGTCAGTAAAAAAAATTCTCATGAACAAATATATATATTTTAAAAAAATTATCATCAATTCGTTTGCATGAAGGCATGAGGTTTTCGTTATTGCTAATATATATTGGCAAACTAATTGAAATAGAAAGATGATTTATACATTTATTCAGAACATGCTTTCCATTAAGAAAAGAGAAAATATATATATTTCAAACAATTAATATTGAGCACATAGAAATACGTAGGTCCATTTCAAAGTTCAAAAGTAAGCAAAAAAATTAATACTTTGTTAATAATTTCATACTGAAATACTTTATTATTTTTTAGGAAACAATTTTAGAAAATCATAAGTGTGCTTTGAGGCTCAATATATTTATATAGTCAATATTCTATAATGTTTGACATTGAAAGCAAGTGATATCGGCATAGTCTATAGGAAGAATTATATGTATCAAATGGTTAAAGAAGAGTAACTTTATTGTTATGCCTCTGCAGTATTTTATTACGATGATGTTACGCCTTGCAGTATTTTATTACGATGATGTTAAGCCTCGCAGTATTATATTACGATGATGTTACGCTACACAGTATTAAATTACGACGATGATACACCATGTAGTATTGTACGTTGGATTTGTCGTAAGATAATTGACATCAGTTCAAAGACAAGATTATTTGAAAATTATAAGCATTATGCTATTTCAAACAAGTGATAAGTAAATTCATGGAGATAAGAAGGTGAGCGAATTAAAGAAAACGAGTTTCGTTGAAAGTGGCCAATTTGAGATAAAAATACGGGTCGAGCGATAATACCCGATATTTATGGATTAGTACCATACAAGGTACCGTATGACTATGATAGAATAATGTATAAAGTGTATTAAAAATAAGTATAATTTTAAGTAGACTGATATAATTCTTAATTATACGGGTAATTAGTTAATTACCGAATAACAAAACATTACCTAATTAACTAATAAGTGAATAAAAATTGATAATTTCCCCCACCCCACGTGAAAGCCACAAGCAAATGTATTAGGTGACTCATATACACATTACATGAGTCATAGTAATTTGTTTGAGGTTTATCCTTATGGACAGACCACATGCATGATTAACATCAAAATCACCCTTAGGAGAAAAAAAACCAAAATGAATAAACAATAATAGGAAGTTAGGAACATACAGTCATTAAAGTACATTCTCTTACTCGAACTTTTGAGTTCTGATGATCAATCTCAAAACAATTGACCTTTTTTGTTTCTTGTGCTGACTAAGATTCGGCAAAATTCATTTCTTGTCAGTTTGAGACGATAATGTTGAGATATATAAACTGCCTAGTTTATATCATTGGGATGACTCTCATATTATACAAAATCTGAATCAACCTCAAAGCACTGGAGTCCCTCAAGAATTCAACACAACAAGCTAGTCAAGGTCTGAATACAATAATTGTAAATGAATCTTGAACAAGTGTACGACATCACCCTTTGTGCTTTTGCTCTCACCCTCACAAAAACAAGTGCACGGCATCACCCTTCGTGCTTTTAATATCATAATATCGCACGGCATTATCCATTGTGCTTTTAATATCATAACATGTCACGACATTATCCTTCGTGCTTTTAATATCATAACATGGCAAGGCATTATCCTTCGCGCTTTTTAATATCATAACATGGCACGGCATTATCCTTCGTGCTTTTACACTCCCATCCTCACAATGAATAATATACGGCACCACCCTTCGTGCTTTACACTCTTCCTCACCCAAACAATATCAAAAACAACAGTTTGGCAAGGAAGAATTAAACAACATGAACCATAACAATAAATCACAACATCCTGGCAAGGGAACAACATAAGAAATATCACTGTCTCGGCAAGGGACACACCTATAACCAATCTCAGTCAAGTACATAACTTAGCAAAATATTCCTCAACCGAAACCAATACTCAACAGTATTCACAACCAAGAACTTCCATCAATTCAACAACCATCAAGGTGAAACTCAAGCTATAACACAGTAAATATCAATGAAAATCACGTAATTCATAATATCCGACTCACGGGCATGCTTGACACAACATATAGGTACTCTTCACCTCACCTATACGTTGAACATGCAATAAGCACATAGCAAATAAGACGCGAAACTTATTCCCTCAAGCTAAGGTTAGGCCAAACACTTACCTCGACTTCCACGAACAAAATCACGACTCAATCACCGTTTTTCCTTTTGAACTCGATTCCAAATCAATTGTATCTAAACATAATTGACTCAGTAACATCAATATATGCTAAATAATACAATTCCAATGATTAATTATAGACTTTCTAACATTCTTCCAAAAAATCCAAAAATCGACCCCGGGCCCGCTTGGTCAAAACACGAGGATCGTCAAAAACCCGATCACCCATTCACCCACGAGCCCGAATATGTAATTAGTTTTGAAATTCGACCCTAAAACGAGGTCTAATTCCCAATTAATCAAAAACAACCCTAACTCTACCCAAATCCCTAATTTTCTACCCTTAAACCCATGTTTTAGGCCTAGAGATCTAATGGCTGTTGATGAATATTGAATGAAATGACTCTAGGATTACATACCTATGAAGTTGTGTCGAAGTGTTCTTGCAAAAATCGCCCAAGATGAAGTGGAGAAGAAGAAATTATGAAATTTGGGTCTAATCCCGTATTGGGTTCTGTTTTTTACCAAAAAGAATAACTGGGCGAAAATGGCTTGCGCGATCGCGACAGGGCTAATGCGATCGCAGAGCCCACTGGACACTACCCTTCGCAATCGCGACTAAGGGAACGCGTTCGCACTGTGTACTTAGCTGCCCAGCCCCAACCCCTCACTAAGCCTATGCGATCGCGACTAGGTGGGGTGCGTTTGCGTAGAGCAAGGACCCTAAGGCTCCGCGTTCGCACCCAGCTCCTTGCGATCACGTAGAGCAAGACCAGCCCCCCTCCCAGCCTGTGCTATGCGATCACGGGGGACCTTATGCGATTGCATAGTACATTACACCAGATACCAGAAAAATAGTGCAACACCAGATTTTAAGCCTAAAAATCACCCCGACGCCTATCCAAAACTCACCCGAGCCCTCGGGGCTCCAAACCAAATATGCACACAACCTCAAAAACATCCCACAGACTTATTCATGTAATCAAATCACCAAAATAACATCATAAATAACGAATTTAACTCCAAAATTCATGAAAATTTCCAAAACTTCTTAAACATCAAACTTTGCATTTACGGGTCCGAATCACATCAAATGACTACCGTTTCTTACAAAACTTTACAGACATGTTATAAATATTATATCGAACCTGTACCGCGCTCCGGAACCATAACACGGGCCTGATACCAAAGATTTCACATGTAATTAAACTTTCAAAATCCAAGTCCTAATAAAGTATACTTAAGTTCGAAAACTAATTTCCATAAATATCCTTTGAAACAAGTATATTTTCCAATATTTCTCAGTAAACCTCTCAAATATATCTGTATGAAAAATAAAGTGAATCATAATCAAAACTCTGTAAAATATCATCATAAAACTGCCCCTCGGGCACAATCATCACTCAGAAATATTCCCTCAGCACCTCACCATCACTCAGTAACAGTCACTCATACCTCCCAATCACTCGTCACTCGGCACTCGGCACTCGCACTCAATAGGTACGTGCGCTCACTAGGGGCGTGTATAGACTCCGAAGGGGAGCCTACAGCCCAAGCGATATAAATAAGCCAAATCATGGCATCAATCACTCTCAGGCACTTGGCCTCTCTCATATCATATCATCCTCACAATATTGGCCCTCGGCCTCACTCAGTCGGACACTCTCAACATGCCACTCAGGCAATAAATAAACAGGGTTCTCGACCCAAAACAGTATTTCATTTCAAGAAATAGTAATATTATTAAATAGGAGTGTCAATAATTTCACAGGAAAGACTGAGTGTAAAATCATAGTTTCAAAGTGAGGAATATCGGTAAAATAGCCCCCAAGGGGTTAAACAAATTGGCACTAGGCCCCAAACATGGCTTACAGCCCAAACATATTAAAACATAGTAATACTATAAAACATACGCTTTAAAACCAGTTTCGCAACTCAATAGTTTCCTAAAAGGAACATATTACCATATTTCCAATTCGTGCACGCCCCACACTCGTCATCCAGTGTGTGCGTCACTCCAAGTCGTGAAAGGATGTAAAGTCCGAGGTTTCGTACCCTCAGAACAGGATTTAAAGACATTACTTACCTCAATTTAGCCCGAAAAACTACTCTGCAACATGTTTGCCCCTCGAATCAACTTCCAATTGCTCCAAATCTTTAAAGATTAGATTTTTAACATCAAATTATACTAAGGGGATGAATTCCATTCGAAAAATATGAATTTTAGCAAGAAACCCGAAATTAGCAAAAACCCGACCCCCGGGTCCACGTCTCGGAACTCGACAAACTTTATACCACAATGATCATCATTATCTCACGAGTCCGTACATATAAAGAACTCTGAAATAGGAGTCCGTTTGACCCCTCAAATCATCCCTAAAAGGTGTCATAATCTCAAGCCCTAATTACACCTTTTTCTACTGATTTTTCCCAATTAAACACTGTTAATTTAGTCCTTAATCACATATCGAGTTAATAAGTCCAAAAAGCTTACCTAAATGATGCACAAACGTTTCCCTCTTTAAAAACTCTCAAAAAGCTCGGAACCCGCACAACAATGGTGAAAAGAGGGTTAAAAATCGTGAAGTCTCCTTTTTATAATTTTCTGCCCAGGCTTTTCGCACCTGCGGCCAAAATCTCGCACCTGCGCTCCACACCTGCGCTCAGGTGGACCGCACCTGCGGTTTCTCATTAAACAAGGCAAATGTCGCACCTGCGACCTCGCAGGTGCGGTTAGGTGTCCGCATTTGCGATGTTTTTCCTAGGCTTGCCAAGCACACTTACGGAGCCTTTTGCGCTCCTGCGGTCCCCCACCTGCGATCAAACATCCGCAGGTGTGGAAACAACAGTGAATTCACACCAGCAGCTGTTTGCTACACTTTTCAACTCCAAAACTTCTCGTTAACCATCCGAAATCAATCCCTAGCCTCTCGGGACCCCAACCAAACATACCAACACATTATATATGATCATTCGTACTTATTGCACTCTCGGAACACCAAAAATAATATCAAAACACCAAAATCACATCAAATTCAAGCCTATGAACTTTGAAATTTCTAAATTCCACCAACGATGTCGAAACTATCCAAAACACATCTGATTTACCTGAAATTTGCAGACATATCCAAAATGAAATTACGAACCTGTTCCAACTTCCAAAATTGCATTCCGACCCCTATATCCTATTTTCCACTGCCGACCGGAAATCACTAAAAACTAACTTTCGCCAATTCAAGCATAATTCTACACCGAACATCACAAAAATATTCCGAACACACTCCTCAGTCCCAAATCACCTAAAAAAGCTATATGATCCTTAAAATACGCATTTTGAGGTCGTTTACCAATAGGCAACTCTCAGTTGACTTTTCCAATTATAAAGCTATTTTTAGAGACTAAGTGTCTCAATTGTCACTACAACCATTCTGAACCTGAGCCAATCGACTCTAACACATCATAAACAGTATATTAACCTATGACTAGGCAAAAACAGTAAATATAATGCAGATTCTACGAAACGACCGGTCGGGTCGTTACATTCTCCCCTCTTAAACAAATATTCGTCCTCGAACGAGTCTAGAAACATACCTGGAATCTCAAACAAGTGAGGATATCTGCTCTGCATATCCCTCTCGGTCTCCCAAGTAGCCTCCTCCACTGGCTGACCTCTCCATTGTACCTTCACTGAAGTTATATCCTTCGACCTCAACTTTCTAACCTGACGATCCAAAATTGCTACTGGCTCTACCTCATATGACATATCACCCTCAAGCTGAACTGTGTTGAAGTCTAAAACATAAGATGGATCACCAACATACTTCCGGAGCAACGACACAAGAAATACCAGATGAACAATCGATAAGATGGGTGGCAAGGCAAGTCTACAGGACACCTCTCCAATCTTCTAAAGTACCTCAAAAGGACCAATAAACCGAGGACTCAACTTTACCCTCTTTCCGAACCTTAAAATAACCTTCATGGGTGATACCTTCAGCAGTACCTTATCACCTACCATAAAAGACACATCCCGGACCTTCCGATCCGCATAACTCTTCTGCCTAGACTGCACCGTGCGAAATCGCTCCTTAATCAACTTCACTTTCTCCAACGCATCGTGAATCAAATTTGTGCCCAATAGCCTAACCTCACCGGGCTCGAACCAACTAACCGGAGATCTACACCTCCTACCATATAAAGCCTCATACGGGGCCATCTGAATACTCGACTGGTAGCTATTATTAGATGCAAACTCCGCTAGTGGCAGAAACTGGTCCCATGAACCCCCAAAATTAATCACACAGGCATGCAACATGTCCTCCAAAATATGAATAGTCCGTTTCGACTGCCCGGCGATCTGAGGATGAAATTATGTGCTCAACTCTACCTGAGTACCCATACCCCTCTACACGGCCTTAAAAAACTGAGATGTGAACTAAGTGCCTCTGTCAGAAAATGATAGAAACTGGAACCCAATGCAATCGGACTATCTCCCTGATGTTGATACCAGCTAACCGCTTCGAAGTATAAGTAGTACTGATAGGAATGAAGTGCGCGGACTTGGTCAACCTATCCACAATGATCAAAATAGCATCAAAACCCTTCGAAGTCCGTGGGAGACCAACTACAAAGTCCATGGTGATCCGCTCCCACTTCCACTCCGGAATATCTAACCTTTGAAGCAATCCACCCGGTCTCTGGTGCTCTTACTTGACCTGCTGGAAGTTGAGACACCGTTCTACATACTCAACAATATCTCTCTTCATCCGCCTCCACCAATACTGTTGTCTCAAATCCCGATACATCTTCGCGGCACCCGGATGAATGGAATACCGCGAGTTGTGGGCCTCAGCTAATATCAACTCTCGAAGCCCATCCACATTGGCCAGGCAAATACGGCCCTGCATCCTCATAACTCCGTCATGACCAATAGTAACATCTCTAGCATCACCTCGACGGACCCTGTCTTGTAGAAGTAACAGGTGTCGATCATCATACTAGCGTGCTCTGATATGATCATAAAGAGAAGACCTGGAAGCCATGCTAGCTAATACCCGCGGAGGCTCTGACAATTCCAATCTCACCAACTGACCTGCTAAAGCCTGAACATCAAGTGCTAATGGTCGCTCTGCTGCTGAAAGGTAAGTTAGACTCCCCAAACTCTCGGCTCTGTGACTCAAAGCATCGGCCACTACATTGGCCTTCCCCCGGTGATACAAAATAGTGAGGTCATAATCCTTGAGAAGCTCTAACCATCTCCTCTGACACAAATTCAAGTCCTTCTGCTTCAGCAAATACTGCAGACTACGATGATCGGTGAAAATCTCACACTACACTCTATACAAATAATGGTGCCAAATATTCAAAGCATGAACAATGGCAGCTAACTCAAGATCGTGCACTGGATAATTCTTCTCGTGCACCTTCAATTGTCTAGATGCGTAGGAGATCACCCTACCGTCCTGCATCAATACCGCTCCCAAGCCAACTCTAGAAGAATCACAATAGACTGTATAAGAACCCGAACCAGTAGGCAAAACCAAAACCGGAGTTGTGGTCAATGCTCACTTGAGCTTCTGAAAGCTCTCCTCACACTCATCAGACCATCTGAATGGAGCGCCCTTTTGGGTCAATCTGGTCAAAGGCAACAATAGATGAGAACCCTTCCACAAAGTGACGGTAATAACCCGCCAAATCGAGGAAACTCCAAATCTCTGTAGCTGAGGACGGTCTGGGCCAGCTCTCCACCACCTCAATCTTCTTTGGATCAACCTGAATACCCTCACTAGACACCACGTGCCCCAAGAAAGCTACTGAACCAAGCCAAAACTCACACTTGAAGAATTTTGCATAAAGATTCTCCTCCCTCAACCTCTGTAACACAATTCTCAAATGCTGAGCATGCTCCTCCTGGCTACGAGAATACACCAGGATGTCATCAATGAACACAATGACAAAAGAATCAAGGTAAGGCTGAAACACGATTTAATCAATTGCATGAACGTGGCTGGGGCATTGGTCAACCCAAATGACATAACCAGGAACTCATAATGACCATATATGGTCCTGAAAGCAGTCTTCGGAATGTCAGAATCCCAAATCTTCAACTGATGATACCCGGATCTCAAATCAATCTTAGAAACACTCTAGCTCCCTGAAGCTGGTCAAACAAGTCATCAATACTTTGTAAAGGATACCGGTTCTTCACCATAACCTTATTCAGCTGCCTATAATCAATACACATGAGCATGGAGCCATATTTCTTTTTCACAAATAACATTGGTGCACCCCAAGGTGACATACTAGGCCAAATGAACCCCTTATCTAGGAGTTCCTGAAGCTGCTCTTTCAATTCTTTCAACTCCGCTAGTGCCATACGATAAGGTGGAGTAGAGATAGGTTGGGTTCCTGGCACCAAGTCAATACCAAAATCAACATCCCTGTCAAGTGGCATGCCTGGAAGGTCTGTAGGGAATACATCCGAAAAATCACAGACTACAGGAACAGAATCAACAGAAGGAGTCTCACTACTAACATCCCTCACAAAAGCAAGATAAGATCACATCCTTTCTCAACCATATGATGAGCCTTCAAATAAGAAATCACTCTGCTAGGCACATGCTCTATAAACCCTCTCCACTCAACTCTCGGAACTCCGGGCATAGTTAGGGTCACGATCTTAGCGTGACAATCAAGAATAGCATGACATGGGGATAACCAATACATGCATAGTATCACATCAAAATCAACCATACTGAATAACATCAAGTCCACTCGGGTCTCCAGACCCCCAATAGATATAACACATGACCAGAACGCGCGGTCCACAACAAGAGTATTGCCCACCGTAGTCGAAACATGAACAGACGTAACTAAAGACTCATGGGGCATATTCATAAAGTGAGCAAAATACGATGAAACATAAGAGTACGTGGAAGTACGGTCAAATAAAGCCAAAGCATCACTGTGACAAACTGAGATAGTACCCGTAATTATCGCATCGGACGCCAAAGCATCAGGCATAGCCGGAAGTGCATAGATATGTGGTTGGACTCCACCTTCTCGAACTCCCCCTCTAGGGCGGCCTCTAGCTGCCCGAACACCACTACTAGCTGCCTGGGTAGGTTGGGAAGTGACTGGGGCAGAATTTGAGGGCTAAACCCTCTGCTGAGATGAACTACTAGCACGATGAGGACACTGTCTCCACCTATGTCCAAACTCTCCTCACTCGAAACAACTACCTGGAGCTGGAGATGGGGACCGAAGATAACCCCTTCCACCATGATAACCACCGGATGAACCATGCATTGAAGAACCCTGATATGATGATGCTCTGGAGGAGTTCTGAGCTGGAAGGGCACTAAAAGATGAATGTCCCGGATGAGAACTGTGAGGACCCTGCCCAGAAGATGCACCACTACAAGCTGGGCGAACTAGCTGAGGAGGTCTAAATTGACGACCTCTGTTGTGCTAAGGCTGCCCTCTAGAAGGGCCACCGCTGATGCTACCTGATCCCCGAGGTCTCTTGGCCTCCCTCTCATCACGCTCCTGACTGTGAACCGACTCAATATCCCGAGCGATGTCAACAACCTGCTCAAATGTAGCTCCAGACACTCTCTCCCTAGTCATCAAGATCCGAAGTTGATACGTGAGACCATCTACAACCCTTCTGATCCTCTCCCTATCAGTAGGGACTAACTCAGAAGCATGTCGAGACAACTCAGAAAACCGCATCTCGTACTGTGTAACTGACAACTCTTCCTGGCGCAACTGCTCAAACTGCCTGCGCTGCTCCTCTCTGTGGGACTGAGGAACGTACTTCTCCAAAATGATCGTGGAGAACTGCAACTAGGTGAGTGGTGCTGAACCAACCGGCCTACGCCTCTCAAATGCCTCCCACCAAGTGAAAGCAGCACCAGCAAACTGAAATGTAGCAAACGAGACCCCATTGGTCTCTAGAATACCATCAGTCCGGAGTATCCTTTGTAACTTATCTAGAAAACCTTGGGCATCCTCACCCTCTGTGTCGTTTAAAGTCGGAGGCTGAAGTCTAATGAACCTCTCCAGTCTACGTTGCTCATCCTCGGGCATAGCTGGAACCACATAGTTCTGAACTGGGCAACCGGCTGAGTTGGGACTACTCTCGGTGCCTGAAAACCCTGTACGACCTACTCAGGTATCCGGGTAGCTGGAGTCTGAGTGCCTCCCCCGGCCTGAGCTGCAGTGGCAGTAGTAGACATAACAACTGCCTGAGCCAAACTGGTAAACATTATCAGAATCTGAGCCAGGGTCTTCTGAAGACCCGGAATGACAATAGGCACTGCCGGTGCCTGAGCCTTTCCTGCTAGAGCACCCTCGGCGGGAACCTGATACTGAATAGTAGAGGGATCCACTGGTACTGCCCCGGCTGATGCACGGGCTGGTCCCCTAACTCCACCACGTCCTCGACCCCTTGTGGGTCTGGCTGGTGTCTGGTCACCCTGATCCGTAGCACGTGTACTCACCATCTGTGAGAGAATGAAACAACAGTAGTTTAGATTTCAAGAACCAAAAGAATGGCACGAAAGAGTTCAAGAAATGAGGTTTTTCCTAATAGTTCTGTAGCCTCTCGAAGATAAGTACAGACGTCTCCGTATCGTTCTGCAAGACTCTATTAAACCTACTCATGACCGTTGAGTCCTATGTAACCTAGTGCTCTGATACCAACTTGTCACGACCTTAAATCCTAACAGGTCAAGATGGCGCCTATCGTGGAACTAGGCTAGCCAACCATCACATAATTACACATTTATTTTAATAAAATTTCTCAAATCATTAATAACCAGCATAATAAGTATATAAATTTCTCTAAGTCTTTAAGCCAACATAATATAAACTAACAGTCTAAACGATCCCCCAAGACTGGAGTCAACCGATCACGAGCATCTAAGAATAAAACTAACTTTGATAATGTCATAAACAATATCTAGGAATAAAATACTAATACTAATAAAGGAAGGGAAACGGAGAAGCTGCAAATGCTGGACAACTACCTCGGAATTCCAAAAGCTGACGATAACGAACTCGGATGGCTACTGCTCTGAACCGGTACTTGGATCTGCACACAGAGGTGCAGGGACAAATGAATAGTACGCCAACTCAGTAGTAATGAAAATAAATCACAGTCTGAAGAATAAGAAACACACAACAACAAATACATCAATCCACAAAATAGTAAAATACCAAGTCCTAATAAAGTATACTTAAGTTCGAAAACCAATTTCCATAAAAATCATTCGAAACAAGTATATTTTCCAATATTTCTCAGTAAACCTCTCAAAATATCAATATGAAAAATGAAGTGAATCATAATCAAAACTCAGTAAAATATCATCATAAAACTGCCCCTCGGGCACAATCATCACTAAGAATATTCCCTCAGCACATCACCATCACTTAGTAACAGTCACTCAGCACCTCAGAGTCAGTCATACCTCCCAATCACTTGTCACTCGGCACTCGGCACTCGGCACTCGCACTCACTACGTACCTGCGCTCACAGGGGGTGTGTACAGACTCCGGAAGGGCTCCTACAGCCCAAGCGCTATAAAGAAGCCAAATCATGGCATCAAGCACTCGGCCTCTCTCATATCATAACATCATCACAGTATTGGCCCTCAGCCTCACTCGGTCAGACACTCTCAACATGCCACTCGGGCCATAAATAAACAGGGTTCTCGACCCAAAACAGTATTTGTTTTCAAGAAATAGTAATATCATTAAATAGGAGTGTTAACAATTTCAGAGGAAATACTGAGTGTAAAATAATAGTTTCAAAGTGAGGAATATCAGTAAAATAGCCCCCAAGGAGTTAAACAAATCCACACTAGGCCCCAAACATGGCTTACAACCCAAACATATCAAAACATAGTAATATTATAAAACATACGCTTTAAAACCAGTTTTGCAACTCAATAGTTGCCTAAAAGGAACATATTACCATATTTCCAATTCGTGCACGCCCCACACTCATCATCCAGTGTGTTTGTCACTCCAAATACGTGAAAGGATGTAAAGTGCGGGGTTTCATACCTTCAAGACAGGATTTAAAGACATTACTTACCTCAATTTAGCCCGAAAAGCTACTCTGCAACACGTTTGCCCCTCGAATCAACTTCCAATTGCTCCAAATCTATAAAGATCAGATTTTTTACATCAAATTATGCTAAGGGGATGAATTCCAATCGAAAATATGAATTTTAGCACAAAACCCGAAATTAACAAAAACCCGACCCCCGGGTCCAGTCTCGGAACTCGACAAACTTTATATCAAAATGATTTTGATTATCTCACGAGTCCGTACATATGAAGAACTCTGAAATCGGAGTCCGTTTGACCCCTCAAATCATCCCTAAAAGATTTCATAATCTCAAGCCCCAATTTCACCTTTTTCTACTGATTTTTCACAATTAAACACTGTTAATTTAGTCCTTAATCACATATAATCAAGTTAATAAGTCCAAAAATCTTACCTCAATGATGCACAAACGTTTCCCTCTTTAAAAACCTTCAAAAAGCTCGGAACCCGCAAAACAATGGTGAAAAGAGGGTTAAAAATCGTGAAGTCTCCTTTTTATACTTTTTTTGCCCAGGCTTTTCGCACCTGCGGTACGCACTTGCGCTCAGGTGGACCGCACCTGTGGTTTCTTATTAAACCAGGCAAATCTCACGCCTGCGGCTCCACTTCCGCACCTGCAACCTTGCGCGGTCAAGTGTCTGCATCTGCGATGTTTTTCCTGGGTTGGCCAAATCTCGCACCTGCGGAGCATTTTGTGCTCCTACGGGCCCGCACCTGCAATCAAACATCCACAGGTGCAGAAACAATAGTGAAATCACACCAGCAGTTGTTTGTTCCACTTTTTAACTCCGAAACTTCTCGTTAACCATCCGAAATCAATTCGGAGCCCCTCGGGACCCCAACCAAACATACCAACACATCATATATGATCATTCAACCTTAGTTGCACTCTCGGAATACCCAAAATAACATCAAAACACCAAAATCACATCAAATTCAAGACTATGAACTTTGAAATTTCTAAATTCCACAAACGATGCCGAAACTATCCAAAACACATCCGATTGACCTGAAATTTTGCAGACATATCCAAAATGACATTTCAAACCTGTTCCAACTTTCAGAGTTCCATTACGACTCCGATAGCCTATTTTTTATTGCCGACCAAAAATTGCTAAAAACTAACTTTTGCCAATTCATGCCTTATTCTACACCGGACATCACAAAAATATTCCGAAAACACTCCTAAGTCCGAAATCACCTAACAAAGCTATCCGAGTCATAAAATTTGCATTCTGAGGTTGTTTACCAATAGTCAACTTGATGTTTTAGACTTCAATACTACACAATAATATAAGTTAATTGTGCAGTACCCAATTTTCGAGTGATGTCTAATAAGAAGAACCTGGTTCTTCTTGGTGTACTACTTTCAACTAATGCGTAATAATAAAGCAGTAAAGTAAAGACACAGAGATTTTTACGTGGAAAACACCTGGCTCAAAAGGTGATAAAACCACTCAGTAGGATTTGCTCAAACACTTCACTAAAAACTCTGAGCTAAACAGACTTACAAAATAAACTCTTTTGTAATCCTAGGACTAACTCTAATCCTCTTTGTATCAACTAGCCTCTAGCTAATTTCTACATATTTCAAGCTAACTCTAACTTGAACAAAGTGTACCTATTACAATTGCTTCTATGAAAGCTGAATAGATACAATATTAAATCGCCTACTACAATCAACTAGACTCAATACATCAACAATGAAACTGTTTCTTCTAGTTGAACAGTAGCCTTTGCACAATACTTCTGCTTGAAAAATATCCTGGGAACTTTTGCTTTTCAGAACTTGATTAACTTTTGTCTTTTTGCGTCGCTTCTTTTAGCAGTAATACATTGAGTATTTATAGAGTCAGTTGTTGAGTACATGGTTCAATTCTGATCCAACTCTACCTGGGTATACGAGTTCGACTATAACTTAACTTGCTTCTCTATTTCTGTCCTTGCTGAAATCAACTTCAATCTTCTTTATCAGTTTGCAACCTTTTCATATTAGTAGACATCCTTTTAGCTCTTTGATACTCAGCAATCACTGATATCTCCTATGCATGAACAATTCTTGTGCCAACTGTTCCGTTCAGACGTGTGTGGTCTGATGAACCTGGTTCAACTTGCCAATCTTCAAAACCCATTCAGTGACATGGGCCAACAAATTCCCCCCTTTTGATGACGACAAACTCTATGCTTTTATCCTGTATAAACTTCAAACACTTTGTAAAGTTTTAAGCATTAATCATTGAGCACCAGGTTCTTTAGGTTATAAATATCACTTTTTTGAAAAAACACAACACTACCTACCACCACACATCTTTCCCCTTTTGGCATCATCGAAAAGTTGCAAAATGAACCTTACCAATTTTTAATTCTTACTCATGGCCAAATTTAGGCAACTGCAGGTGCAAGCATGATTAATCAACACAAGAAACCAATAATGTAGGCTAAATTACAAATTGAGATAATTTTTAAAACCAACAAACTTCATTGATTTAATATTGCACATCATACACCAACAGATTAAAGCAAAAACGATCAAAGCATGAGCAAAACAAAAAATTGAAACCACAAAAGCTAGACACTGTCCCAAACTGGGCACTTGAAAGATAACTGGGAAGCACTGGATATACCTAAGGCTAGGAGGGTGCAGACGAGGTTGGGTTCTTGGTTTGAAGGAGGGACATCATTTGGTGTAGAACACCTTCATTTTTCTCTTTCTCCTTTGCAAGTTCTGCTTTTAAAGTATCACGCTCAGCTTCCACCTCAATTAAACGAGATTTCAATCGAAGGATTCCCATATCCTTTAACTCGCTTTCCTGCACCAGAGTACGGACCTTGCTGTTTACAAGCTGCTTCCGAGATGAACTAGGTTCATCTGCTAGAACAGTGACAATATAATCACAAGACCACATTGTGTCCTTCCCAAAATAATCTTTGGTCGTAGCCATCTCAGCCTTCTTCGCAGGAACTCCAAAGTGAGTTAGAACTGTAGTCAGAATAAAGCCATAGGGAATTGCATGAGCTTTAGTCCCATTCACCACTCTGTCCAAGAGCTGGATTATGAATGATAGCCAATTTATTTGCTTGCCTCTGTACAGACATTCCATGAGGGTCAAATCCATGTAATTAGCAATATGTCTTCGTTTTGTTCTGGGTAGTATGAATTTGATCACAAATTCAAATAAAAGCTTATGCTCAGGCTTCATCTCATTCTTGTACACAACCCTGGGTTCAAGCTCCTTCTCATTGTCGCAGAAGAATCTGGTGATACTGAGTGCTGAGGACATTCCATCTAAACAAGGCCATCGCTGCCTTGTGTAATCTTCATACCCCTCAACAGGAATATCTAGAATCACACCCAGTTCTTGAGCATCAAAGGAGACTTCAACTCCCTTGACAAAAGAGGTGACCTTGCCTCTAATGAATGTGACATTCCCCATGAACTCCACAACTTCATCCCTAACCAGCCTGCCTTCCATGTTAAGGACCATGTTTTTCCAGCCCTGCGCTGCCAGAAAATCCAGTAGATACCTCATTCTAGGCTCCTCCAAATCCTTCATCAAATTTCCCTTCAAGATCGTTCTCTTTCCAAACATGGCAACTCTGTCAGTAGTCAATTCTCATATTTCCTTCTCCTCCTCTCCACTCCAGTCTACATCATCATCCTCCTTAGTAGCAATTTTTACTTTTTTTGGCTTTGACCTGGTCCTTTTGACGGTGCTTGGAGTTGTAGCGGACACAACAGCTGACTTCTTTGAAGAAGCCTTAGCCTGTTTGGGTTTTGGTGTCCTAACCACAACTGGAGCCAGTTGCTCCTCTTGTTGGACCAGGTCCAACGTCTCTTCTTCAACAACAACAACCTCAACAGGCTCTCCAACGTTTGCTTTTCCCTTTGCTACCCTTTTCCTCTTGCTCTCTTGCAGAGCCTTTTCTAACTTCTCTTCCTCCTCTCTTATAGTATTTCGCGTAGCACGTACCTTAGGAACATGTACCTCAACAGAACCAGCAACTTTCCTTTTCTTTGAAGGAACTGAGGCTGTAGACTTCTTGGACTTTGAAGTCTTTGTTTTCTTGGGGTTATATGAGTCCCCCAACTTCCTCAATCTTTCAGCCAAAGTTTCTTCCCCAGAAGAAACGTGTTCATTTATTGCTTTCATCAATTTCTCCAACCCAGCATCAACTTCCTCAACTCCACTAGTTCCCCCTAAGGTTGTGACATCTTCTTCAAGATTTTCAAGAACGGGACCACATATTTCCAGTGTGGTACCATCCTCTCCCGATCCCCTCACATTTACATCTCCCTCGATCTCAAGAGGTTTCTCTTTCCCAGATTTTCTTTACCTTTTAGGCACTTTAACGTCCATCATAGACCCCACCAACACAAATCATTGATTAGCGGTATTTATTTCAGAGATAACATCAGAATTACCTTTCTCACCACTGGTTGAACCAGGTGATTCATCTTCATTGGCTGATTTGAATGATTCATTGGACGATTCTGGTGTGGAGCCTTCTTCAGCATGCAATAATTCTTCCAAGAATTTGGCTCTTGAACCAGAAGCCACAGATTTGCGTGCAAGAACTTTTACGCGATGAGGCTTGGGGCTAGGGTAGGGTTTGGTGTGGGTTCTGGGATTGTAGTGTGTTCAGGGGTTGTCGACTTTTCTGGAGACTCGGAACTATACACTAAGGGTGAATTTGAGTCTGATTCATAGTTTCCTCCATCATAATCTCTGTTTGGAGATGAATCAGAAGAAGCTGGTGGCGGTGACGACATGAGTTGAACAAGGTTCGACTGTTGCTTTATGCACAATGGGTAATGATGGCCTTTTTATAACTTATGGCTGGGGAGATTACAACGGAAGAGTATTAACTCAAGTTGGATTCTAACCGATTCAGAATTGTCATTGATTAGATATTGATTGGACAGTTACTTTCCCCCTAAAACTAGGCTAATCAAGTGAGATGGAACTTCTTGATACTGGTTCATTATTTGGGTAAGTACTAGAATTGAATTCGAACCATAAATAGATAGAGTCATGCTCATATATGACTGTACTTGAATTAATACATATATGGAGATGAGAACATACATTGTCAGTTATGCGAACCAGCATGGATGAACCAGGTTCATCTAGGTAAAATCCTTTATTTGCCTCAATTTACAAAAATAGAGAAATATTATTAGCAACTAGGGAATCATATTAATACATGGCAGAAGAGTATGGAAATAAAGACATAATACTGAGCAATGATTAATTTGATTAAGTTCCTAATTTGAATTTTCTAGCCAAAAATATTTTTCAAATTTTTTCATTTTTTTTCATTTTTTGTTTTTCAATTAGGTGATCTTAATCATTCCTAATTCAAGCTTGTTTCTCTCATAATGCTCCCTACTCAGTGCTTTGGTAAATATATCAGCAATTTGACGATCAGTAGCACAGAATTCGATTGAGATCATTCCTTTTTCATAGTTGTCCCTCAGAAAATGGTGCCTAACATCTATGTGCTTAGTTCTCTTGTGATGAAACGGGTTATTCATCATACTAATTGCACTAGTATTATCACAGTAAATAGGAATGCATCCCACATCTATACCAAATTCCACGAGTTGTTGTTTGATCCAAAGCAACTGGGCACAGCAAGAGGCTGCAGCCACATATTCAGCCTCAGCAGTAAACAGAGCTACTGAATTTTGTTCCTTGGTTGCCCAAGACACAAGGCAAGAGCCCAAGAAGTGAGCCATGCCTGAAGTACTTTTCCTGTCAACCAGGAAACCTGCATAATAAGCATCAGCATCTCCTACAAGGTCAACATTACTACCTTTAGGATACCAAAGGCACAAATCAGTGGTGCCTTTCAAATATCTCAAAATTCTCTTCACTACAGTGAGGTGGGACTCCTTTGGATTTTCCTAAAACCTAGCACATAGTTCCACACTGAATACAATATCTGGTCTGCTGGTAGTGAGATATAGTAGAGACCCAATCATTCCTCTGTATACCTTCTGATCAACGGATGAACCAGGTTCATCCACATCTAATTTAGTAGCTGTGGCTATGGGGGTGTCTATTTCCTTTGAATCTTCCATCTTGAACTTCTTGAGGAGTTCTTTCACATACTTTTGTTGATGAATCATTGTTCCATATGGGTTTTGCTTGATTTGTAAGCCTAAGAAGAAGTTTAGCTCACCCATCATACTCATTTCAAATTCACTCCCCATTAGTGTAGCAAATTCCTTGCTCAGCTTTTCAGTAGTTGCCCCGAATATGATATCATCAACATATATTTGCACAATCAGAAGATCCTTCCCCTTTTCCTTTAGGAACAAAGTACTGTCAATTTTGCCTCGTTTGTATCCATGTTCCAGCAGGAATTTTGACAATCGCTCATACCATGCTCTAGGTTCTTGTTTGAGACCATAAAGAGCCTTGTCAAGTTTATATACATGACCATGTGACTCTTTGCTTTCAAAACCTGGAGGCTGTTTGATAAATACATCTTCCTTCAAATATCCATTTAGAAAGGCACTCTTAACATCCATCTGATGGAGAGTGAATTCCATATATGCAGCAAATGCTATAAGAAGTCTGATTGCTTCCAATCTTTCCACAGGAGCAAAGGTCTCATCATAGTCAATTCCCTCTTCTTGGTTGTATCCTTGAACAACCAGTCTTGCTTTATTTCTTGTAACAGTTCCATCCTCATCGAGCTTGTTCCTGAAGACCCACTTGGTGCCAATTACTGATCAGTCTAGTGGCCTAGGTACCAAGTGCCATACTTGACTCCTCTCAAATTGATTCAGCTCTTCTTGCATGGCAGTTACCCAGTCAGCATCTTGCACAACTTCAACAATGTTCTTTGGTTCAATCAAGGATAGAAATGCATCGAACGCACACATATTTTTCAAGGAGGATCTAGTTTTGATTCCAGATCTCATGTCTGTTATGATGTTCTCAAAAGGGTGAGAGTTCTGATATCTGTGTGGTTTGAGTACCAGTTGTTCATTTCTTGATTGTTCCATGTTGTCTTGTAGTTGTGGAACAGGATCAGGGCCAGGTTTTTCATGTAGAGTTCCCTCTGTCGTGTTGCATGGGGTTGTTGGACCTGGTCCATCAACTGTTCCATCTTCCATAGGTGCTTCAATGTGGTCATTTCTCCTTACCAGTCCAAGCTCCTCTTCTTCTTGTTCCTGTCTCTTAGAGAGAGTGTTAGTTTCATCAAAGACAATATGTATACTTTCTTCTACACACATAGTTCTTTTATTATATATTTTATAAGCTTTACTATGTGTTGAGTATCCCAAGAACACTCCCTCATAACTTCTGGGATAAAAATTTTCTATAGAATCTTTGCCGTTATTATGCACATAACACTTGCATCCAAAATCCCTAAGGTAGGATATGTTGGGCTTTCTCCTTTAAGTAATTCATAGGGAGTTGTCTCTACCAGAGGTCTGGTCATGCATCTATTGATAATGTAGCATGGAGTGTTTATTGCTTGATAGAAGTTGTTAGGTAGTTTGCTTGATAGAAGCATGGTTCTTGCCATGTCTTCAAGAGTTATGTTTTTCCTTTCAACAACCCCATTTTGCTGTGGGGAGCTAGGAGCAGAAAAATTGTGATTAACACCGTGTTCGTCACAGAACTCAGCAAACTTAGCATTCTTAAACTCAGTACCATGGTATGATCTTATTGATGTTAGTTGATGTCCTAACCGATTTTGAGTTTTCTTAACAAATGTGATAAGCATATAAAATGCTTCATCCTTAGATGCCAGAAATAAGGTCCACGTGAACCTTGAGTAATCATAAACTAAAACCATCACATATTCCTTACCACCTCTGCTCAGAGTTCTCATTGGACCACAGAAATGCAGATGAACCAGTTCCAACGACCTGGTGGTACTGACCAATTTCTTACTTTTGAAAGAAGATCTTACCTGCTTCCCCCTTGCACATGCCTCACAAACTTTGTCTTCCTTGAACTTAATGTTAGGGAGTCCTACCACTAATTCCTTAGAGACTAGCTTGTTAAGGTGAGTTAGACTTGCAGGACCAAGTCTTTCGTGCCACAGGAGGGGATCACTGTCTAACACACTAAGGCAAGTGAGTTCATTGACAGACAGTGTGGACAAGTCAATTACATAGATATTGTTCATTCTCTTTCCCTGCAAAATAATCTTTTCAGTAAATAGATTGATCACAAAACATTTTGTGGAAGTAAAAGCGACAAGGTTACCTCTGTCACACAATTGTGACACACTGATTAGGCTATATTTCAAGTCATCTATCAGGTACACATGTTCAATTGAACATGTGTCATCTTTACCTACCTTGCCGACCCTTATAATTTCACCTTTCTTTCCGTTTCCAAAGGAGACATTTCCTCCTTTGAGGTTTTCAAGTGAAAGGAATTGTTCCTTATTCCCTTTCATAGGCTTAGAGCAGATACTATCCAAAAACCAAATTAGGCAGCTTCCCTTCACTTGTACCTACAAAAGCAAATTAGGGGTTAGTTTTAAGAACCCAAACTAGTTTGGGTCCTTTTCTATGAGAGAATGGATGAATCAAATTTTTTCTGGCCCAGTTTGGTAGCCAGTTCTTCTTTTTAATGAATCTCTCATTTTTCTGACTGGCATGCTCTTTTACAGCACACTCATATTTGTAGTGACCAGTCTTCCCACAATGGGTGCATATTTTATTTTCAGGGAGAGTGACATACTTGCTTTTGGGATCCCACTTAGGCAATTGACTCCTAAAACCAAGACCTATCCAGTTGCTACTGTGATTCTCTTGAAGCCAAGTTAATGCATCAGAAGACTTATTCTATTTGCGTGTTCTATCAAATTCATGTTTGACTTTGCCAAGCTATTCTTTAAGAGATTTTATATGTTCATCCTTGGCATACATTTTATCCTTTAGTTTTCCTAAGTCTTCCTCTAACATTGCATGAGAGTGATCAGCCGTCTTTTTACTAGATCCTAGTCTTAACTTTAAGTTTTCAGATTTTAGTTCAAGGATTTCAGTTTCAAGTGGATGGACCTGGTTCATCAAGACAGTGTTTTTCTTTTCAGATTCACTGACCCTTATTTCCAGGTCCATGCATTCTGCTTTTAGCATTGCACACTCATTAGATATTTGATCCTTCTCTTTGGTAGTTTCCTTAGAATATCCTATGAAGTCAAGTAGCAACTCAGAGAGTTTCTCCTTAGATAAAAACTTTATTTTAGTTTTAAGTTGTGAGATACTTACCTCTGGTTCCTAATAAGGTTCCTCATCAGATTCTCCAATTGCCATGAGAGCCTGATCTTCTGTCTCACCATCTTCTAATTCTTCATCTGAACTTTCCCCCAAGCAGCAACCATAGCCTTTGTAGTGGTTCTCTTGGGTTGGACCAGTTCCTTCTTCCTGTTCTTTCTTTCATATCTCTCCTTCCTCCATTCTACTTCCCACTGAGGGCAGTTTTTGATGAGATGGTCAGTTTTTTCACACTTGGAGCATCCCTCATTAACTGGCCTTTCTGGTGCCTTTTCCTTGTTGAAGTTTCCTCCCCTAGAGATGCCCTTCTTCCTCATGAGAAAGTTTCTAAATTCTTTAGTGATCATGGCCATCTCATCCTCCTCCAGATCTGCTCCTTCAGTGATCCTCAGTGCTAGACTTCTCTCCTTCTTTGGGGCATCCATCTTCATGGTTTGCCTTCTGAGTTCATAAGCAGTGAGATTTCCAATTAACTCATCCAGTCTAAGGGTTGCCATATTTTTGGATTCCTGGATAGCAGTGATCTTGCTTTCCCAGGAGATAGGCAAAACCCTTGTCAAGATCTTCTCTACCTTGTCTTCTTCAAGTATGATTCTTCCAAGAGACTTGAGTTCATTGGTCAAGGTTGTAAACCTTGTGTACATCTCCTGAATAGTCTCTCCTTCTTTCATAGTGAAGTTTTCATACTGAGAGTATAGTAGTGTACCTCTAGACCTTTTAACTTCAGGTGTTTCTTCATGGGCTACTTGTAGAGTGTCCCGGATTTCCTTGGTTGTTGTGCAGCTTTGGATTCTACTGTATTCATCAGGACGTAGTCCACATACTACCCACTTCTTGGCCTTGGCATTCTTCTCCCATTTCTTCAAATCTTCAGCCGTGCAGTCAGCCCTAGTCTTAGGTACATCTACACCTTCAACAGTCTTCTTCATTGTTGCAAGGGGTACATCAGTGACTATGTCCCTTAGTTCATAGTCCTCTCCAATAAGATGGTCCTTCATTCTATTTTTCCACCAAGAATAGTACTGGCCATTGAAGAGTGCTGGCCTTGCGGTTGATTGACCTTCCCAGTTCCCAGGTGGTGCACTCATCCTGATCTTTTCCAAGGTGTTAGCCTTTTCAAGGATAACCTGCTCTGATACCAATTGATGTTTTAGACTTCAATACTACACAATAATATAAGTTAATTGTGCAGTACCCAATTTTCGAGTGCTGTCTAATAAGAAGAACCTGGTTCTTCTTGGTGTACTACTTTCTACTGTTGCGGAATAATAAAGCAGTAAAGTAAAGACACAGAGATTTTTACGTGGAAAACACCTGGCTCAAAAGGTGAAAAACCCACGACCTACTCCTCAGTAGGATTTGCTCAAACACTTCACTAAAAACTCTGAGCCAAACGGGATTACAACTTAAACTCTTTTGTAATCCTAGGACTAACTCTAATCCTCTTTGTATCAACTAGCCTCTAGCTAATTTCTACAGATATCAAGCTAACTCTAACTTGAACAAAGTGTACCTATTACAATTGCTTCTATGAATTCTGAAAAGATACAATATTAAATCGCCTACTACAATCAACTAGACTCAATACATCAACAATGAAATTGTTTCTTCTAGTTGAACTGTAGCCTTCGCACAATACTTCTACTTGCAAAATATCCTGGGAACGTTTGCTTTTCAGAACTTGATTCACTTTTGTCTTTGTGCGTCGATTCTTTCAGCAGCAATACATTGAGTATTTATAGAGTCAGTTGTTGAGTACATGGTTCAATTCTGATCCAACTCTACCTGGGTATACGAGTTCGAATATAACTCAACTTCCTTCTCTATTTCTGTCCTTGCTGAAATCAACTTCAATCTTCTTTATCAGTTTGCAACCTTTTCGTATTAGTAGACATCCTTTTAGCTCTTTGATACTCAGCAATCACTGATATCTCCTATGCATGAATAATTCTTGTGCCAACTGTTCCGTTCAGATGTGTGTGCTCTGATGGACCTGGTTCAACTTGTCAATCTTCAAAACCCATTCAGTGACATGGGCCAACACAACTCTCAGTTGATTTTCCAACTATAAAGCTATTTTTAGAAACTAAATGCCTCAATTCTCACTATAATCATTCTGCACCTGAGCCAACCGACTCTAACACATCATAAACAGTATAACAAACCTATGACAAGGCAAAAACAGTAAATATAATGCAGATTCTATGGAATGACTGGCTGGGTCGTTACAAAACCAAATTACATTGCACAAATGTGTTATGCGGCTGAAGTATTGGAAGGTTATTTTTTGTTTGGAGCTTGTATTGAGCACTTCACATAAATGTGCAACTGGATAAAAGTTTAGATTTGACTAGTAGAAGTCACCACAAGTGCTGAAACAAAAATATCAATGTTCACTGGTACTTCAAGTCTCGTCATTCGTTTCAGCAAGTCTACGCCTTGACAAGCCTTGAAGTAAGGGGCATTTGTAAAGAATTAAATTTTTATTTAAATTTAATCCATATAAATTTTGGCTTTTACCATAATTGGACATATACTAGACCAAACAAATATTATGGGCTAGTATGATTGAGTCAATTATTTAAATCTAATTAAATTAATTTAAATAAAAGTCCAATAAAATTGGGCTAGCCCATTCTTCCAGCAAATGGATCGGCCCATAAGCCTCTAGCCCAATGACGTACCATGATTTTTTTGGAGGCTACTCTACCCCACACCTATATAGAGGGGGCCATAGGGTAAGAAAAGGAGGAAGCATCAAGTAAGCAGACGGAAAGGGTAAAGAAGATCTGAAGAATAGCATCAAGGTCTCCCTCACATCTACAATCCTCGTCTATTGTCAAATCCCAAAGCGAACTCAAATGCGGCTTCAAATTTTCCGTTCATGATAACCTAACACCAAATCTTGATCTGTGAGGATCTTCAAATTGTTTGTGACTCACCAAATCTGAAATCCATCAAGTTCAAGATCGAGTTTTCAAGCTCTTGACCCATCATCCGTGAGGAGAAGAATCAGAGGACTACATCTCTTTAGATTTGAGATATCCTAGAGATTGTAACCGCATCACTTAAAATCAAAAACAATATTTGTTCCTATATTTCTTGCCTTGATTATTATTCTTCAGGAATGAAATTTAGTTGTAACAAAATTATAACAAATATTTTAATACTAATAGAATAGATGAAACAGTAATATAAACAATTCAAGATATTTTAACGTTTTACTATCATAAATAAAAATAAGAGCACGATACAAAAGAAACGTAGAGAAATTTATTGGTGATTCTCATTGTTGATGTACTTCTAGTAGGGCAAATAATGCCTACTTATAAGATACTAATGCAACAAGAGTTCAAGTTTAAAGTGAGAAAACAATAATAAATACATATACTTACTTGCATTCAAATATTTATACCAAATGAAACAATTTAAGTATTTAACCGTAAGACTTAAACATTACTGTACTGCGACAAGAGCAGCATACCGCGCTAGCTATTTTCCAGTTTCAGTGAAAAGATGTTGTATGATCTTCACTTGAGTTTACCAGAGTGAAAATTGGAGACAATGCAAACACGAACTTTCTCAATGTTATCATCTATGACGTTTGTAAAACCTTCTACGCGAAGATGGAGATCTTGAAGGAACTTTTTCTGCACCAATTCCTTTTATGTACTACTGTTTGTATATCTTCTAATGATATGTTAAGAATTTGATAGGTGAAAAATCCAGATGATCTAAAAGTTTTGACGAAAAACAGGACCTCCGCGAGTTTTGTTCATCCTTCTTTTATATATACTAGTTTAAAGACGCGCGTACCCTGTCTCAATGAGTGCAAAATTATTAAAAAATATTACATAAATATTATTATTAAATATTTAAGTTTATAAATAAATGTCACGACTCGAAATCCCACCTTTCAGGCCGCGACTGCGTCTAACGTTGAACCCGCTAGACAAGCCAACGTACACAACACTTTGACATTTATAAAAACAACGTAACAATATAAAGCCAATTAACCTTCTAACCTCTACTGGAATATCTCAATTCCCTTAACTTTCAGCCTTTACCGAACATTTACAAATCACTTCAAAAGTTTTTTTTTACAGCAGAAAAGTAATAATATTCCCAAAACTAATAATGAAATGATAAAGGTAACAACATCGCAAATATCCCAAAACCGGGGTGTCACAACCTCACAAACTAACTAACTGAGTCTTAAATACAAAGTCTGAAAGAAATACATAATTATCTTGGAACTAGAAGAAAAAGGCAAGACAATGAGGAAATCCAAATGTAGGAGAGACACCAAGGCCCACGAACGCCAGCGGGTATACCTTGAAGCTCTGGGTGGACTGAAGGTGACTCCCTCAATGCGGTCCACTGGGTCCGGATGCGGGATCTGCACAACATTAAGAAGTGCAGTGTAGCATCAGTACAACCGACCCCATGTACTGAGTAAGTGCCGAGCCTAACCTCGGCGGAAGTAGTGATGAGGCTAGACTTGAAATTAACGATAACCTGTCCTATTCTACAGCAGGTAACATGAAATAACACAAGGCATGAGATAAACCGGCAAGTAGGGGGGGTACGGGAGCAGTAAAGGGGGGCAAGTGAAATAAAGCAGTCACATTGACAGATAGAAGTGATCCAGAGAAAACAATCCAACATAATCGACAACGAAACAATATAAATGTCAGAAAAGTAAACAATGGCACGGCATCACCCTTCGTGCTTTTACTCTCTTCCTCACAATGCAATGTAATCAAATATCATGGCACGGCATCACCCTTCGTGCTTTTACTCTCTTCCTCACAATGCAATGTACAATGAATCATGGCACGGCATTTACCTTCGTGCTTATAATCAATAAAATCATGGCACGACATCACCCTTCGTGCTTTACACTCTTCCTCACTATGCAATGAAATCAAGTATCATGACATGGCATCACCCTTCGTGCTTTACACTCTTCCTCACAAAAAAATAACAGATAAATGGCAAGGAGTACAACTGTGATGACCCAAAAGGTCATCTTATGTAACTTAAGCCTTATCTATGTTCCGAGGCTCCGAGAGCCTCTGTTAGTCTATCCTCGTTATGCTTGCGCAGCCCGGGCGTGTAGCCGGGAAGCTATTATGTGAAAAGTTGATGAAAAATGAGTTTTGATAATTAATGAATGAATATAGTTGACTTTGGTCAACAATTCTGGTAAACAGACTCGGACCCGTGATTTGACGGTCCCGGAGAGTCCGTAGGAAAATATGAGACTTGGGCATATGCTCGGAATCGAATTCCGAGGTCCCAAGCCCGAGAAATGAATTTTTAAAAGAAATTGTTTTCTGAAAATAATAAAGGAATAAGAAAGTGAATAATTATGTGAAAACAGTGTTACCAGGCCCGTATTATGGTTTCGGAGCCCGAAACGGGTTTAT
>ML244907.1:0-23513 GCA_005239495.1 Nicotiana undulata | reverse complement strand
CCTGGACATGGATTTTTCCGAGATATGACACATAGAGGGATGGATTTCCCTGGCACAGATACTAGTTATGAGATATGGAGGGATGGATTTCCCTGGTACGGATTATGGATGAATATGATATCCCGGAGATGGATTTCTCTGAAAGGCTGAATTGGCCTGCTCCCTCGGTACTTAGTGACTGAGTCACCACGTCGTACATGTTACAGGGTGGATTTCCCTGGGCCAATGGCCAATTATGTGTACCGAGAGGACTACCTGTGAGAAATGCATAATACATACATGGCATTTAATTTGTTAATTACAAATATTGTCACTGACATACTCGGTTATTCCTGAAATATTCATTATTTGAACTGTGATTTACGGAGGTTGAGTTCGTCACTACCTCCTCAGACCGTAGGTTGTTTTCGTTACTTACCTGCACACTGTGTGTGCAGATCCAGGTGAACCGAGTTTTGACGCGGAGCAGTGATAGCATCTATTCTCCCAGAGCCGACGAGGTAGCAGCTGGCGTTCGCTGTCCCGTCCCTCTTTTCCCTATTTTTCCCTTCTGTATTAGAAATACTTACAACTTCAGTATTATTATTCTCAGTTGTATTGATGTTAGTAGCTCATGACTGCGTGACTCCACATCCTAGGGTGATTGTTGGAGTTTATTTCTTTTGTTAGACTGTTTAAATTATTAAAAATGTCAGTATTTCTATGAATTGAGCCCATGATGAGTAAATTTCTCTAGTAAATGAATTGAGTATTGTTGTGACGGTTGGCTAGCCTGGTTCCACTATTGGCGCCATCACAACCCGGAAACGGGTCGTGACAGAAATGATGTTCTCGGGCCATGAGAATCATGCCTCCGAACGATGACGCCTTTGAATAATGATATGCAAAATTGAGAGAGATCCTCAGGCCATGACATAGTGTTCTCGGGCTATGAAGATGGTGCCTCCGAATGATGACGCCATTGGACAAGTTGGTGATATTTCAGCCCATGAAAAAATGCAGTAATATGATGCAGATAAGACACAACTTAGTCTTGCTAATTGAAGGGCAGAGCTTAGCCCGTAAGAAAAGCAAAATAAATAGTGCTTGAGACAACGTTTAGTCTCGATTAAAAAAGTAAATTGGAGGAAGAGCTTAGCCTCGGAAGGCAGAAAGGTAGCCTTATGCAGATGCAGATGGAGACATATCTTAGTCTCGGAAGGCAGTAAGGTAGCCTTATGCAAGTGGAAGTAGAGCTTAACCTTATGCGGATGCAGATGGAGACAGGGCTTAGTCTCGGAAGGTAGAAAGGTATCCTTATGCAAGTGGAAGGCAGAATAGTAGCCTTATGCAGATGCAGATGGAGGTAGAGCTTAACCTCGGAAGGCAGAAAGGTAGCCTTATGCAGATGGAAGGCAGATGGTAGCCTTATGCAAATGCAGATGGAGACAAAGCTTAGTCCCGGAAGGCAAAATTGTAGCCTTATGCAAGTGCAAGGAAGAAAGGTAGTCTTATGCATATGGAGGTAGAGCTTAACCTCGGAAGGCAGAAAGTTAGCCTTATGCAGATGCAGGTGGAGGTAGAGCTTAACCTCGGAAGGCAGAAAGGTAGCCTTATGTAGATGGTAGCCTTATGCAGGATTAAATAAATGATAATAGAAATTCTTAGCTGGTAATAAATTATCATATTGTGACCGTTGTTATCATGAAGCATTGTTTGTTTGTGCTGATAATAAATGTCGGTGAGTGCGACGGTTTTGAGAATCGTATCTTTGAAAAATGTATGTCCTTTAAGCGGATAGTAAATTTTAGCTTTTGTCGTCTTTGTGACTGCATCCAAAGAAATATCGTGAGTTCTGTAAATGGGGGAGGTTAGTTTGTATCCCCGCTGGCTTCGCTGACTCGTTCTGCTTGATCTGATGATCACGTTCGTATCATTGGGGTAGCGTTTGCTAAACAAGGCTGTTTTCAAGAATAAGTATGCATAATTTATAAAGACATAGTATAAACATATATTTTAAAATAGTTTAGATGAACCGACGATCGTGACACAGTTCAAGACATTTAAACCTCTCCTGCTACATAATTTTGAGGGTCCTCCTCAAAATTCTGCCCCAGTTTGATGGGTTGACGATTCTGACCGTTGCACATGCAGAGATTAACTGAACTTGCTTCGGAATTTTGAGGGTCCTCCTGAAAATTTTTCCCCAGTTTTCAATTGCGGGGAAAATGAAAATTTGATTGAATTGTGACTGAACCCATAGGGCTGCCTACGTATCCCCTATTAAAAGGGAATCAGGTCAGTCATAGTTCAATTTACATCATATAAGGAAAGCATAAAGGTTACACATAGTAGTGCTTGACTGCGTCTGAATTGATTGGCTTCGACTAGAATTCTCCGTCCATTTCTACAAGTATGAGAGCTCCTCCTGTCAGTACTCGGTGAACCATGTACGAACATTGCCAGTTGGGAGAGAATTTCCCTTTAGCTTCATCTTGATGTGGAAAAATCTTCTTCAATACCAGCTGCCTTTGTGTAAACTGTCTTGGTTTGACCCTTTTGTTGAAAGCTCGGGTCATTCTGTTCTGATAAAGTTGCCCATGGAATATTGCATTCATCCTTTTTCCGTCTATGAGGGCTAGTTGCTCATAACGACTTTTTACCCACTCTGCATCACTGAGCTCAGCTTCTTGTAAGATTCTTAAGGAAGGAATTTCTACCTCAGCGGGAATGAACAACTTTTGTACCATAAACTAGCATATAAGGGGTTGCCCCAGTTGATGTGTGGACTGTAGTGCGGTATCGCAGTAGGGAAAAAGATAACTTCTCATGCCATTGCTTGTGGTTTTCTAACATTTTCCTCAATATCTTCTTGATATTCTTGTTGGCGGCTTCTACAGCTTCATTCATCTGAGGTCGGTAGGCTGTGGAATTCTTGTATTTTATTTTGAAGGTCTCACACATAGCCTTCATCAGGTCACTGTTGAGATTGGAATCATTGTCGGTGATGATTGATTCTGGAAATCCGAACCGACAAACAATGCGTTCGCGGACAAAGTCTGCCACAACTTTCTTAGTTACTGCTTTATAACATGCTGTTTCGACCCATTTAGTGAAATAATCAATTGCTACCAAGATGAACCTGTGTCCATTGGAGGCGATAGGCTCGATCGGTCCAATGACGTCCATTCCCCAAGCGGCGAACGACCATGGTGAGCTTGTTGCATTGAGCTCGTTTGGAGGTACCTGTATCATATCTACATGTACCTGGCATAGGTAGCATTTCTGAACATACTAGATGCGGTCCATTTCCATGGTCATCCAGAAATAACCCGCTCTTAGTATCTTCTTGGCTAGAACAAAATCGTTCATATGTGGGCCGCAGGTCCCAGCATGTATTTCTTCAAGTAGCTTGGAGGCTTCCTTTGCATCGACGCATCTCAATAATCCCATATCGGTAGTCCTCCTATACAGGATTCCTCCGTTGTGAAAGAAATTGTTGGACAACCTCTGGAGCGTGCGTTTCTGAGTATGATTTGCAAGCTCTGGGTACTCTCTTTTTGCCAAGTATTCCTTGATATCATGAAACCAAGGCTTTCCGTTTTCTTCTTCTTCAATATGGGCACAGTAGGCTGGTTGGTTATGGATCTTCACTGGGATGGGATCAATGAAATTCTTATCTGGATGTTGTATCATAGATGACAAAGTGGACAATGCATCGGCGAACTCATTCTGGATTCTGGGGACATGCCGAAATTCTATCTTCGTGAACCTCTTTCTCAATTCCTGCACATGGTGCAGATACGGCAATATCTTGGAATTCTTGGTAGCCCATTCTCCTTGTACCTGATGTATGAGCAAGTCTAAATCACCAATCACTAACAGCTCTTGGACGTTCAAATAAATGGCCATGTTGAGCCTTAAGATGAAGGCTTCATATTTTGCCATATTGCTGGTGCAGGGGAATCTGAGTTTAGCAGATACCGGATAATGCTGACCAGTTTATGATATTAGGACAGCTCCAATGCCGACTCCTTTGAAATTCGCCGCTCCATCGATAAACATTCTCCAACCGTCATAGGATTCTGCAATGTCCTCTCCTATGAATGATACCTCTTCATCTGGAAAATACATTTTCAAGGGTTCGTATTCTCCGTCTACAGGATTCTCAGCGAGATGATATTCCAATGCTTGTCCCTTGAATGCTTTCTGAGTTACATAGATAATATCAAACTCACTCAGCAGGATTTTCCACTTGGCCAGCTTGCTAGTGGGCATGGGCTTCTGAAAGATGTACTTCAAGGAATCCATTCTCGACATGAGATATGTAGTATAGGCACAGAAGTAATGCCTCAACTTCTAGGCTACTCAAGTTAGAGCACAACAGGTGCGTTCCAATAGAGATTACCGAGCCTCATATGGAGTGAACTTCTTACTCAGACAATAAATAGCATGCTCATTTCTCCATGTTTCGTCGTGCTTCCCTAGAACGCAGCCGAAAGATCCATCTAACACTACAAGGTAGAGTAGAAAGGTCTACCTGGCTCAGGTGGTACCAAGACTGGCCGTGTTGACAGGTATTCCTTAATTCTATCGAAGGCCTTTTGGCACTCATCGGTCCATTTAGTGCGGCGTACTTCTTCCGCATCTTGAAGATCGGCTCACATATAATTGTTGATTGTGCTATGAACCGGCTGATGTAGTTAAGGCATCCCAGGAAACTCATCACATCTTTCTTATTTCTTGGCGGTGGTAACTCTTGGATGGCTTTGACCTTTGACGGATCTAGTTCTATTCCTCGACGGCTGACAATAAACCCGAGCAGTTTCCCAGTGGGAACCCCGAATGCACACTTCACGGGGTTTAGATTCAAGTTGTATTTTCGCAGCCTATTGAAGAATTTCCTTAGATCTTCTATGTGGGCGGTAGCTTTCTTAGATTTGATAATGACATCATCAATATATACCTCAATCTCTTTGTGTATCATATCATGGAAGATAGTGGTCATAGCTCTCATGTAGGTGGCCCCAGCGTTCTTCAGGCCGAACGACATCATCTTATAGTAGTATACTCCCCACGGTGTAATGAAAGCAATTTCTCAGCATATTCCTCATCCATCCAGATCTGATGGTAACCGGCGAAGCAATCCACGAATGACTGTAATTCGTGTTTGGCGCAATTTTCAATCAAGATGTGTATATTTGGTAAAGGTAAATCGTCTTTCGGACTGGCCCGGTTGAGATCCCGGTAGTCGACACAGACTCTGACCTTTCCATCCTTCTTTGGAACTGGCAAAATATTAGCTAACCATGTCGGATATTCCACTACCGTGAGTACTTTAGCATTGGTCTGCTTGGTGAATTCTTCCTTGATTTTCAAACTCATGTTAGGTTTGAATTTTCTGAGCTTTTGCTTGACTGGCGGACACATTGGATCAGTTGGTAGTTTGTGAGCAACAATGGACGTACTCAGGCCAGTCATGTCGTCGTACAACCATGTGAATGTATCCTCGCACTCCTTTAGAAATTCGGTGTATTCTTTCTTCTCTGATGGCGACAAGTGAATGCTCATACGAGTTTCCTTGACATTTTCTGAATCTCCCAAGTTGACGACTTCGGTCTCGTCTAGGTTGGACTTAGGTCTGTTTTTAAAATTCTCGACTTCTTTGACGATTTCGTTAGGTATATCATCTTCTTCTGAATCAATGTCCGTTTGTTGCGTCGTCTCGTTGCATGTCACAGTCATTGGTTCGTCAAGACAAGTAATAGTAATGTTGTATATGTAAAGTAATGAGAGAAAAACAATAGTAATAAATATTGATTCATAAAAAGTTAAAAATGCTTTTGATAAATGTAGTAGATGTTTTGAACATTGAAGCTCTTTTTGCAGAAATGAAAATGCGAAAAGGGAAATCATTTAATGAAAGACAATGAATAGTGCTTGTTTAGCCCTGCTACCCCGAGGCTCGCCGGGCTATGGCTGTTTTGATGGTCCAGTTCTTTAGAGATGCTCCTCTGCTCACGGCCTGGATGGAAGGGCTTTCCTCCCCTTCCTCCTCAAGAATGACGCAACAGTCCATGTCATCGTCTTTTAGGAATAAGTTCTTTAGTGCTCCCAGTTCTTCTTCTTTCTCTGAACCCCATATAACATCGGCAGTTGAACGGTCTGCTCCATATGTGGTATTGGTTGATCCAATGTGTAATAGGGACCGCGCCAAGGTGGCGACCAGTTCTTGAACTCTTCCCAAGTATATTTGTACCCTAGACCAAAAGTAGTGTCATGGCGCTTGAGCTGTATCAGATTGGAGATTCCTTAGAGGTTCTTGACGAGCCCTTTACCTGGCTCATACCCTCTCAAGTTCATCATGCTTTCTATTTTACTGTCCCACCATTTGTCTTTGTCTATGGCATTGACCCGTTCAATGTGGTGGTAAGTTTCTCCACCAAGATTCCTTCTACTTTCCACCACCGGAATAGTCTGGCGACTGTAAATAGGATTGCTTTCATCGCCATGGATGATTACTTCCTTGTGGTTCCATTGAAATTTCACTGCCTGATGCAGCGTTGATGTCGCGACCCCAGCAGCATGTATCCATGGCCGTCCTAATAGCAGGTTGTAGGACGCCGATATGTCTATCACCTGAAAATCGACTGCAAACCATGTAGTCCCCATTTGCAAACAAAGACTGATCTTGCCGATGGTGGACCTCTATGAACCATCGAAAGCCTTCACATTCATCGACCCCTCTCTTATCTCGTACAACCCTTCGCCCAGTTTCTTGAGCGTTGTCAACGGACAGATATTGAGACTGGATCCCCCGTCGATCAGAATCCAGGTGATGAAGTAGTCTTCACATTGCACAATGATTTGCAATGCCTTGTTGTGAACTAGCTCCTCAGGCGGTAGCTCGTCCTCGTGAAAGGTGATTTTATGTCTCTCCAGCACCTGGCCTACCATATTGGCCATTTCCCCACTAGTGATATTGTTTGGAACGTATGCTTCATTCAACACTTTCAGCAAAGCATTTTTGTGTGCCTCTGAATTTTGTAGCAAGGAAAGAATAGATATCTGGGCTGCTGTCTTGGTCAACTGGTCAATGCTAGAATACTCCTTGGCATGTACCTTCCTCCAAAGGTCGTCTACACCTGTCTAAATAATGGGTGGCCTATGGGAAGCCTGTTTACTTGATTCAGCCAGATGTTCAGACGTGTAGACTCTACCAGTCCTTGTCATACCCTGTGCCGCAGTAGCTTCTTCAATCTTGACTTTACCATTCCTTCTTGCCTCAGCTACGTAATCACATGGTACAACATTAGTATAGAAGGGCGACGTGGTTGATATCGCCACCGTCATCGGTGTAGCTACCCTCACTTCGAACGAAACATGTGCCTTAGCGGGTGGAAGAAATGCAACCTCAAATGGTGCGGGCTTATTTGTCGGTGGCATGACTTCGACCTCAATTGATGCAGTTGCCTTTGCAGGTGGTGCTGCTTTAAACTCAAGAGGTACAGACATATCTACTTCAACATCCTCAGACGGCTGAATCTGAACTATGATTGGGTTGAGAGTAACCGCTGGTTTCTTTGGGTCATCACCTTCTATGATCAACCCAATCGACCCCTCGGGGTCCCAATATTCTTCTACTTCAATCATGTGGATGCCTCCACCCTTATGGTCCGGGAGTGGGTTGTTGCGGATGTTGGGAGCGGACTCTTTTGCTACAATGATCTTGTTGTCAATCAAGGACTGTATCTTATCCTTCAAAGAGCGGTACTCGTCGATCGTGTGTCCTTTCATGCCATAGTGGTATGCACAGGACTTGTTTGGGTTAACCCACTGGGAAGGATTCTCAGGGGTAACAGCAGGGATGGGGCTGACATAATCAGCAACCTTTAATTTCTCATACAGCTGGTCAATAGGTTCGGCGATGGTAGTGTATTGTTTAGGAGGTCTTCAGTCAAAATTGGGCCGAAGTCTAGGGAAGTTTTGGCGTGCAAGGGGTGATTGATAGTGGGATGAATGAGAGTTGTAAGTGTGGTAAACAGGAGCAGGCTGGTAATATCTGGGTGAAGTGGATTGATATGTAGGTGGGGGAGGTGATTGATATGTTGGTGGTGGTGCTTGGTTTGAGGGTGTGGGTGCTTGGTAGTTTTGGGTTGGCTGATATGTAAGTGGAGGTGTCAGGTGGTTCTCTGTGAAACCATCACGGCTCCCACATCCCTTTTCTTAGACACACCACCGGACTATAGGGCCTTGTTTGTAGCTTGCAAAGCCTCAAAGTTAGTGACCATACAACTTTTGATTCCTTCTTCGATTTCTCACCTAATTTGATAATATTGGAGAACTTATGGTTCTCAATCACCATATTATGGATCTTGAGCTCGGACGAAGAACTTATTCATCTATTCCTCGTCTAAGGTGGGCCTGACCTTAGCAGCTTCGGATATCCAGCGAGTAGCATACTCGCGAAACGTTTATGTGGGATTCTTCTTCAGATTCTGGATGTAGAACACATCTGGTGCATTCTCTGTGTTAAACCTGAACCTATCCATGAAGTCGGACGCCATGCTTACCCAATTCGATCATTTCCTGGGGTCTTGGCTGATGTACCAAGACAGTGCATCTCCTGTCAAGCTTCTCATGAACAGATGCATGCGAATCTTTCCGTCTCTCCCTACTCCAACCAGCTTGTCACAGTAGGTCCTCAAATGGACCCTTGGATGACATGTACCATCAAAAATTTCGAACATACGAGGTTTGTACCCCTCGGGCAGTTCGACATCGGGCTGTATGCAGAGGTCTTCATAATTCATCCCCTCGACTCCTTTTCTACCCTCAACGCCTTGAGCCAGGCTGCTTAGCTTCTTAATTTCCTTGGCCAAATTCCTGATAAGCAAATCCCTCTCGCCAGACTCAGGTGTGCATAAAATAGGTTAGGTGGAGTGTGGCAGAGTCTCCACATAGATGGGGTTGTTGTGGTGGCCTGGTGCATGGGTGTAAAGGTGGTCATTTGTGGAGTTCTGAGGTTTTGGGACGAGTAGCGGAGCATTCCTTGGAGTATGGCAGGTATTGCATTGTGTTAGGAGGGTTTGATTCTTTGGTGGAGTAGTGTGATGATGAGCTGCAGGATGATTTTGCTGCTTTGGGATGTTTTGAGGAGGTGTATGATTCTGGATGTTGGGGAGGTTGATGTTTGGGACACTGAGGGTGAATGATAAGTTTGCCAGATTTCGAACTTGATCAAGCTCGTCTTGGAATTTCAACAACTTCTGCTTTAGCGGTGACATAGTCTCATTCTGGACCCGATACCCTGGTCGTCAGCGGCCTCTACCCGTTCAATCGTGTTCTCTTTCTTGATGTTGCATGAATCTTCCATTTTCTTCTTGCCTTTGCCTTTGGGAGGACTAGTAAGAGGAGAGGGTGGAGGGCCCCTAGATATTTTGAGGTAGGATGATGATGCCAGAGTGCACGAACCAACCTTTGAGGAGGGGAATAATAAAAGAAAGAAAACAAAAAACAAAAACAAAAGTAGCCAAGTCAGTGAGGGTTATGAAAAAGTATTATGATATTTAAACACATAGTGCAAAAATATAAAGCGTGTCCTAATTGGGGATCCTTGTTGTGCCCGAGGTAGGCCTAGCGACAAATAGATTTAGAGAACTGAAATGCAAAAATGCCTCATTTCATAAATGTAGAAGTAGACGAATCCAAAACGACACTAAATTAAAGCAAAATTACTAATGTCCATGGGCCTTATTACATCGATAAAGTGGAAAAGGAAATGCTATCTACTTGGTCCCAGAAGGAACTTCCCCAGATTCAGCATCCTTGATTCCCTCGAACAGATTGCCCAACTCGCGAAGTCCTAGTAGTAGATATGCTCTGGCCAGATGTCCACCTTCGTTTCCCTCAGCCTTTTGACAGTCTTCAACCCTCTTGATGAACTTACCCTCCAGCTCGACTATGCCTCGTTCCAAGTATCCCAGCTTTCTATTAGTACTGATGGCCATGTCTTTCCATTCTTCAATCAACTTCTTGTTGGACTCGTGTATCTCGCGGTGCTCGTTCTCGCATTCACGGATCCTCTTGCGTAGTCGATTATACTTGACTTGAGCTTCATCCTTTTCATCTATGATCCTGTGGCCTTGGATGAACCCTTGCCTGCCTAGACCATCCCAATTGTCTTCTAACCGCCCTGAGTAGAAAGGTGTACAACCTGCGTGGTATCGGTCTGGTCCAATTGTGTCTTTCTCCATTACGATCTTACAGTGACACATGTGTTGGGCTTGGCATTTGTGAGGACTATCATCATTTTGAAAGTCAGCTCGGAAATGGCTCATCTTGTCGACCCTTGGTATAACTTTCTTCTTGACTGCTTGTCTCATAACCCGGAGGGGGACGTAAGGATACATTCTTCTCAGACCAATTAGTATCAAGAACGGTGCATCTCTTGACCGGACAATGAATTCCTCTGTTGGAAACCACTTGAACATCCATTGAACTTGTTCCTAAGTCAGATTATCGAAGAACTCTACCCATTCTTTGGCATTCTCAGGCTAGGCAAATCGGTCAGGAATATAGGTCATTCGCTTTGGGTGGTGGAAAGCGATGTGGTCATCCCATGCCCTTCGCTGAAACTCTTGTCGGTACTGGCTCTTTTGGAGATGTTCTAAGAGCCAGAGTTGTAGTAATAAGTTGCATCCCTCGAAGTTCTTTGCTCCTCTTTGGCACTTCTCTAAGGCTTGGTAGATGTCTGAGACTATCATAGGAACGATGCTGAAAGTCTGCCCACCAATTCCCTCCATTAATGTCTTGGTTATCATGGCCAACCTAGTGTGGATTCTTTCTTTCTTTGTCGGAAATACAATCAGACCCAGGAAGCAAACCATGAAGATGAATACCCTACGGTGAATGTGTCCAAGGAAGGTGCGGTATGATTTGATGTCACCGTATCTTCCATACAAATAGTCAAAAGGGATGTATGACTCTTTTAGAATAAGGTAGCAGCCTCTATCATCATGTTGTTAGGCTGGATGTCCTGGAGGGACGGTAGATTACCCAAATATTTCTTGACGAGTATTTTGTCACTAGAATGCAAGTCCTCCCACCAATACAAAAGCTTTGGGTGGATGTTGGTGACCATGCCGAATTTGGGGACTTTGTGCCTCATATTTTGCAAGACAAAACAGTTAGGCCCTTACACCCACCAGACTCGACTATTTATACACTTATTATCAACATGCAAGCATTTAGTTCTCCAAATGAATGCACAGAACGTGATGGCGTCCGTAGGGATTATGAAAAACCCGGTGGACTTTGGACAAGGCTGTCTTAAAGGCCATTGTGAGGACAACACATTAGCCTAGCTAGGTTTGACCATGATGCATGCAACAGTATATTGGAGCAGGGTTTATATGGGGTTTTAGACTGGTACCCTTGAGTGGACAACTCAAGGGGGAAAGGCATGGAACCGTCGACTGCACCGTTGATCGACTAGTTTTACTGCAAATAAGCCTTTCCGAATTTAGGGGTGATAACATAGGAAGGGCGCAACCACTCATCAAGCGTTGCTATATTATGCAATAAACAGTAAAACATGTAGTCATGTACTTGCACGTTATGAAAGTGGTAAATACAACAGTTATAATAAAAAAATGCGATTACAAAGGTAAGAGAAACAAAAAAAAAAGTCAGTTCGCATTTTGAAGAAAACTAAATGCTTGAAAGAAATAGACAAGTAATTGCACATAAAGAGAAAAAGGGGAGATGTACAAATTCACAGAGAAGTTTGAGATGGTAAAAGCCTAAAGTCCCTAGCAGAGTCACCATGCTGTCGCGCCCCCTTTTTTCCAGAACTCCCTTCGGGGTCGGTCAAGGGTTTTTGATATTGTTGGGACAACTCGTTTTCTTTTGGGAAAGGGGGATTTGCAAGTTTTGGAAGAGTCGCCATCTAACGCGTTTAAGGTGCGTTAGGGAAACTATTAGGGGGTTCATGTACAAACAAGTTTGATAACCAGAGATAGGGTAAGGGCTTGAAATTATTCCAAGGGGAAGGGGTTAGGCACCCCTCAGAATCCACAACTGTTGTTCCCGGCTAAACAACTTTTGTGAATTTGTACAAGTAGCAAATAAGCAATTAATGTTTAAAATAAGTAAAAGGTCTTGAAAAGATTCGAAGTCTAAGAACGCATGTGCTACTAAGTCTGAAAATATTTAATGGACAAGTAGGCTTTTGAAAAGAATTACATTCTAAACATGGATGGGGATGTCCTAGGTTATTTGTAATATGGAGCACATCAATGCAATACCCGATATGTCACTCCTCAAAGAGGGGCTACACGTGGTAATAGCGCACCGGTTATCATATCCATATCTACCCTTCCCACCTCGTAAAGGTAATTAAAACGCGTGTTGGTCTACGACCGCTATTGCATGTTACTACCCTCCCCTTCTTAATAGCCTTGGAGGAGTTTAGGACTTCTATCCTATGAGGGAGGTTCAAGGCAGACCCTCGGGTTTAAAGGTAAAAATACTAGGCGACAAACAAGAACACATAGGACTGCAATTAGGGGGATAAACACACAAACAGAGAAAGGCCCAAGTGTACCTCCACAAGCAATGCAAATAGGCAGCATGACTCAAACACAGTTAAGGTCCATCATTTAATTCAGAACCCTAAAGCATGGTATCTAGGTGATTTTAAAATAAAAAAGAAGCGGATTTGTTTCATAACTCAGAGAGGGAGTCCTAATCAGTTTTGCCTACTGATTTTAAACCTGTTGATAGTAAATCAGTACATATAAAGAATCATATTTCCAGTTTTTTAACAAATTTAGTACCTAAGGCTTGCCTAGGTGTAAGGCAATGTCCCAGTTATCAGAGTTATTTATAGAAGCTGTTCGAATTATATTACTAAACACGATGTCCTAAATGTCCAGAATTCAGGAATTGTTACCAGTTGTGTGAATATGTTTTTATCAATAATTAAACTAGAGATGACTAAGAGGATATGGATGCAATCCTACAGGCATGGCATCTAATGCATAGAGAATGCAGAATGATGTATATGCAGGACCTAAGCAGGATTTTCTAAATGCATAAAGTTACAATGTTTGAACATGCTTTTAGAATATGCAGCAGGTACGAGGATGATTTGTTTATTAGCATTGCATTATCCTAAGGCAGGATTTCTAAGTGTACATGATAGCGTATAACATGATGGCGAAGTACTAGTTATTAGCATGTTTTAACACATAATTTATAAGTGATATAAGGATGCATATGCTGAAACAGTAAACATGGGACCTAAGATGGCATGATTTTCTAATGCATGTATTGAATATATGAGTCCTACACAGGATTTCTATTGCACAGATAGAAAGTAAAGCTTAGAGCATGATTTCTACCCTTTTAGCATGCATAGTACCCATCCCTTTTCACTATCCATCCCCAAAGAGTTTTTACAATAATTATTACAACCATTTGCACAAATTACATAATTGAAATGAGAAAAAGAAGAAGTTATACTATAAGAAGCCTACTGATAGGCCCAAAATCTCCAGAGTATCTCAATGCCATAGGTTCACAGCCTTTCACATGATCCAGGTGTGTCAAAGATCCCTAAGGATCTCAAGGGACCCGGGGCAGTGCTCACACCCAGATTCATAACCAAACTTGAGTAAGTGCAGTGTGGAAGAGACAGCTTTAATGTGTCAGAGTTCAGAGGGAGCTCACAGGGGTCCCAAAGCGGTCACACATTAAAGGGGCAGAACCTAGACTTCTAAGAGTATATGTGAGAGTGCTTGACATAGTTTAGTTTTGAAAGAATTTATTTGAAAACAGTTTGAAAATGATCAGTCTAAAATCAGTTTTTGAAAGAATAACAGAAGAGTTTACTCTTAGTGAAAACAGTTTTGGAGAAAAAGGAATAGGACAATCAACAGCTCAAGACCAGAACAACATGCATAGTTCAAGAAACATAAACAAACAGGGAAAGGGGTATTGGGGACAAGTAAGTCACACAATAGGAACAGATCTGCACACAAGTGAACAAGGAAGTATTAAAATACTACATGCTTATAGTCACAATAATAGTCTATCACAAAGTGTTTATGCCAGGAATTTAGCATATTCAAATTGAGGGATGCCAAAGAAAGGGTGCATGACAAATAGAGTAATTCATAGGTTTAGGGGAAAGAGTTCAGGATCACATAGCAACTAAGTGTCATAAATACATGCTTATAATGTTAGGAATCAGGGATAAGGCAGAATTGTAGTGGAACATGTAAGAGAGAACAATAGACATGCTAAATTGCAGGGTAAACAGCATAACCAGAAGTAGAAACATAGTAGAAATAAGAGGAATCGCAATACAAACAAAAACATATTGTTTTGGATGCTGTAAACTTAAACTGAAAACACCAGTTGAATAAAAGAATGAGTGCAAAGTGGAGAGCAGTAAAATGAAGATAAGTAAAGCAGTAGTGTGTAGAGCAATAGAATAGCAGAGCAGTAGCAGTAGAGCCGTAGAGCAACAAAGTAGTGTAACTACTCAGTCTTGGCTTTCAGCCGACTGAGTAGCAAGTAAACAGTAAGAGAAACAAGAGAGTATGTGTGCGTGTATAGAAGAGAGCTTAGAACAGTGTATTGTTCTTGTGTGTGTTCGTGTTATGCTAAAGAGAGAGTAGAGTAATTATAGTTTTCAAAACGAGTAGAGAAATAAGGTAAAGAGTAATAGTTTAACATAGTTATAGAAACAATACCAAATCAGAATCAATCAAAGGCCTGTACTCACTTTAATTAGGGAGTCATAGTTCAAACGGCATAATCAGAGTTAAATAAGGAAAGAATCAACTATGAGACTGATTTTACCCTAATAGAAGTAGTAAAAGCATGTAGCGTGTAATAAAGACCCAATACAGAATATCCCAAGTAAGGAAAGTATATGTTAAATAATTGAAAGCATATTTGTGCACATAAATAAGGTATTAGGTAAACAGCTTTACGAAGAAATGCACAGAATCAGTAGAGTATTAGGTAAACAATCGCTAAACAAATGATCAGACTTACTAAATAATAAATAGCACGAAATCAGAGTAACCCTTAGCAAGTAATATAGAAACACTAGAAGATCGAAAAACTTAACAACAAATTAAAGCGAGAATCACAAAGAATACATAGATAGTTTCATAAGAAACAAACACACATGAACATATAATCAAAAACATCCAAGAAAATTATGGCTTTTTAGCATAATAACTTAGATAACCAGAAAAGCATAAGTGAATCGTTCAAACACAGTATAAATCACTAAGAATCAGAAGAAGAACCATTTTTGAAAGAGGTCAAGAAACCCTAATTTGAAAGTGAGGAAATCGTTTGAAAAACAAAGAGTTTTTTGAGGAAAACATATGAAAACATTAAAAGACACATAGATCCATCACAGATCTAAAAAGATCGGAGGAGTTAAAGCTAGGGTTTCAAGAGAAAACCCAGAAAGGAGAAGAAAACTTAAATATTACCGGTGTTTGGCCGGAAAATGCAAGGATCTTACTCGAACTGCCATATGAGGTCGGAAAATATGGCATGATACCGAAGACGGGAGTGAACCGCCTCAAGGTCGCTTGAGAGCCTCCACCGGTGACACAGGTGTGAAAGATGGAGCCATAAGGTCGAAGAGAGGTGGAAACTTCATGGTTTCCGGTGAGGAGGTGGCCGGTGAGGGGAGAGACAAAGCTTAAGGGACGAAGNGGGGGGGGGGGTAATCTTTAGGAATTAATATGGTAAGTATTGATCTGGGTCGTTGATTTGAAGTAATCAACGGCTCAGATCAAAGGGGAACTGGGCCGAGTAGGATTTGAAGACTAATTTTCCCACACTTTTATTAATTTACTCTAATTTATCTAGTATTTTTATCTCTAATAATTAATTATAATTTGCATTACAAATGATTTCAAAATATTTTTTGGTTTAATATATCATTTTTGGGTCCTATTAAGATTTAATTATTTCATAAATTAGCCAAATTGACATTATTTGGCTATAATTCAATAACTTTGCAATTATAGCCTAATTATATATTTTGTGCTATTTTTACTCAATAGTTAGTCACTTTATATTTTTAATACTGATTAATCATCTTAATTTAGTATATTTAGCATCAATTTAATTATTTAATAATTATTAGCCATTTTTATAAATTATTTATCTATTTTTAATGGGTATTTAATAATTAGCCACTTTTAATTTTAATTATAGCCTAATTAATCCGGACCCCTTAACCCATTTAACCAGCCCAACTACCTAACGTTAAAGAGAGATTTTTGTTGTTGATTCAAATCTTAATAATAGCTTACCCCAAGTTTTAAATATTTAATTGTAATTATAATTATTATCCAATAAGAATTTTACATTTAATATAATAAAAAATTCGTTCAGGGTACGCCCATCGCACGTGTATCCTATCCCAATGAGTGTTTGAATTATAATATAAAAGTATATGTTCCTGACAATAATCATTAATATTGACATTGTACATATAACTAACTCGATTAAGAAAAAAATATCTTATAAAAATCCTCAATCATCAATTAATAATTCAACTTAAAAATTATGCCACTTTTTTATACATAAAGTTAGCGTGCTTCCTTTCAGTTTCAGTTGTATACATAGTCATTGAAAACATAAATAGTGGATAGAACTTCACACATATAACAAACAACTAATAATTCATGAATTTCAGATGAACACAAAATCAAAGTGCCCTAAAAATGAGAAAAGGCATTAAAAAAAAAACTAAAGTAAGCTAGTAAAATAAATCGGAGAATGAATCAGAATTATATTTGAAGTAGTATATTTAGTTTCGATATTTCATTATCAAGTGGAATTAGTATTTAAATAACTCTAATATTTGATTAACTCCATTTGTTGTTATTTTTGAAAATAATTAGTTTATAACAATTCTAAAATTTATTTCTAAAAGGTAAATGATCGATACACACTTCGATTGGAGAACAAGTATTTCTTTTTAATTGAGTACTCCTTTTTAATTTGAAGAGCATATCTGTTGAAAAAAATCTTATGAATAATTGATTCAACTTTATTTTCTAATTTCTTTTATCATCGGTGGTCTTTTCAATTGAAATATATCTATTTAAGCCCAGGTTTTTGTCAACCTGAAGATAGTTTTACTTTTATGATGAATTTGAAAAATAATAAAATTAATTTTTTTTGCTAATTAGCTATTCCAAATACTTAATTATTTATTTTCAGCAATTAAAGATATAAATTATATTTTCTTGATTTAAATTCCAAATATTAGCTCATATTAAATTTTAACTATTCCATTATAATTATATTTTATCGAACAAATTTTTTTTGTCAAACTGTAAGAAAATCAAATGAGTGAGAAACAGTTTTGTATATTTTAAAGTATTTTAGTATATAAAAGAGTTTCACTTAAATCAAAACATAAAAAAAGTTATTCCCTCCTTCCAAAAATGTCATACGTCCTCTTTCTTTTTTTATTGAATTTTTGGTATCTGTACAAAGAGATAAATTTCTAAATACCAAGTGGTTACGTTATATTTGGCTAATATTTTTAATTCTTTCCTTTTCTTTCCATTTGTATATAATTTAAGTGTAAAAATTTATATAAAATAATATGTTAATATTTTAGAAAATCTAAATATTAATTTTTTTTACGTAATCCAAATAAGGAAGAATATAATATATATAATTTTGTAGTCCTAAATATTAGAAAAATAATTAAATGAGTATTCCTACATATAAGAAAAATAGTTAAATGAGTATTCCTACATATTAGGAAAATAACTAAATTACTATTTTATTCAATGTAAACTCTATTTTTAAAGGGTAGAAAAGGTGACCGATTCGCTAATTGCCTTCGTACTTTTAATATAAACTAGTCTTATAGTACGCGCTTTGCACGTGATCCCATAAACCCATAATAATGAAGATAAATTTTTAAAATCAAATATATTATTTTAAACAATGTATTTAAAGTATAAAATAAAATTAAAATTTCATGAAAAATATGAATATATTATCCGAAAATAACTAATATTGAGTTAGTGTTCCAAACAAATTACTAAAAATTTATATTGATTAAATAAATTAAAGTAGATTACTATCTCCTTTAAGTTTCATTCAACACGTGAAAGTCAAACTATTTAATTTTAATCTTAAGTTCTGAAAATGAAACTTTAATTTATTAATTTTAGATATTATACAAACAATATTTCTATAATTAGGAGTATTTAAAAGAAACAATTGAAAATCCTTAGTAACAATAACAACAACAAAAAACTCAGTATGTTCCTAACAGGCGGGGTCTGGGGAGGATAGTCTGTGCGTAGACCTTACCCCTACTTAACAGGTAGAGAGGTTGTTTCATATAAACCCTCGGCTCAGAATTAGTATAAAATTCGTCATCTTTTTTAACTATAAATTACACAATAAGAATTAGTAAGAAATAAATAAACACTATCAAATTTTAAATTTCACACTCCTCCTTTTATGGAAGAGCGAGTTTTAAGTATCTCGATTATCCAGGGTAACGAGGAGATTGATGAAGATGTCTCGCATCACATCGGAGCGGGATGGATGAAGTGGAGGCTCGCTTCCGGTGTTTTATGTGATAGGAATGTTCCTTTAACATTTAAGGGTAAGTTTTATTGAGTGGTGGTTCGACTAGCTATGTTGTATGGGGCTGAGTGTTGTCCAGTCAAGAACTCCCACGTGCAAAAGATGAGAGTAGCAGAGATGGGGATGTTGAGATGAATGTGTGGATGTACGAGGCGAGATAGGATTACGAATGAAGCTATCCGGGACAGAGTGGGAGTAGCCTCCGTGGAGGATAAGATGCGGGAGTCGCGACTGAGATGGTCCAGACATGTTAGGAGAAGAAGCATTGATGCCCCTGTCAGAAGGTGTGAGAGGTTGGACATGGAGAGTTTGAGAAGGGGTCGAGGTAGGCCTAAGAGGTACTGGGGAGAAGTGATTAGGCAGGACATGGCGCTGCTTCAGCTCACTGAGGACATGACACTTGATAGGAGGGTGTGGAGGTCGAGGATTAAGGTAGAAGATTAGTAGGTAGTTTATAGTGTTCACCGATAGGCTTACTAGCATGCACTTCCCATCATATTCTTAGATTTTTATTACGGTATGTGATTTTGTTCGCCTCAGGTTATTGTATTTTCTATAGCTATTATTGGATATTATTTATCATTTATTACAATATGTGATTTTTATTGGTATTATTGGTTTTTTTTCTTTTTTCTTTTTTTCTTCTTCTTTTTTTCATCTTTCTTCATTCCTTGCTTCCCTCTTCTTCTTCTTCTTCTTCTTCTTCTTCTTCTTCTTCTTTCCCTTCCTGAGCTGAGGGTCTATTGGAAACAGTCTCTCAACCTGCACTAGGTAGGGGTAAGCTTTGCGTATAGACTACCCTTGTCACGACCCAAATTCCCAACCTTAGGGATCGTGATGGCGCCTAACACCACACTTGCTAGGCAAGCCAATGTTAGAGTTCACTTAACTATTTCCTTTGATTAACCATTTAAACATTTTAAAACAAATTTCAAAATAAACTTACTCTAATGGCTTTCGATGAATAATTCCATATATAAAATAACAAACAATTTAATAAACCGAGCCACGAACTAATTATATAAATAACTCTAAAACTACCCCAGGGTCTGGTGTCACAATTCATGAACCACTAAAGAATACTACATATAATGGGATGAAAAAAATAGTATATTGTTTCGAGAAAATATAAAACAATCTCTACGAACTAGGAGAAGACTCTCGGGATCTGCGAACGCCGGCAGATATACCTCGTGTCTCCGGAAAATGGATAGTTGCTACTAAAAACCTCTACTGTTGGCCGGTGCCTGGATCTGCATAAAAGAGTGCAGAGTGTAGTATCAGTACAACCGACCCCATGTACTGAGTAAGTGCCGAGCCTAACCTCGACAAAGTAGTGACGAGGCTACGACGGGGCATTAACAATAAAACTTGTGAACAATAATAAATGAAGCGAGAAGGAAATCTAAAACAATAACTAATAACTGTAGCAATAATTAAAATAACTCAGTCACCTTTTCTAGGTCTCAGCTATAACCAATTCTCACGTAAGTTTCCAAATTTTCAAACTTTGAAATCTTTGTTTTCTTTGAAAATCAGTAAAACATAAGTGTCCTCCCTTATTGCTCCTTGTTCCGGCGTGCAAACTGCTCCCACCTGTCCACCCTTACTGTTCCTCCCTAAATTTTTTACCCTTATTGCTCCTGTTGCAGTGTGCAACCCAATCCCACATGTCCACCCTTATCACTCCTTGTTGCGGTGTGCAACCCGCTCTCACCAGACATATCATATCAGTTTATTTATAAATTTTCACAATTCAGGCCAAGCCTTTCACAATACTTGTGTATCAAAAATTATAAACAAGAAACTGTATTTCCTCATAAACTTCATCAATAGCATCTCAACCATGAAACCAACAGGAACATAAATATGTATCTCCTAAAAAAATGTCAAACTGCTTAACCTTTATGTATCACAAGGAAACCAAGTAACCAATACTATTCCAAAATAATTACAACAAGACTTAACAACAAAGTAACAAAGCCCAGTAATCATAGAAACAAATAATGAGCATAAAACAATTAAGACATGAATCAATTAAATTGAAAACGGGGAATGGATCATGTTTAACAGACAATTTGGTGGTGCATAGATACTCTTCACCTCACATATACACCACACACATGCAAATTCACATAGAAAATAAGTTGAGGATTCCTATTCCTTCAAGTTAAGGTCAAAACCAAGCACTTACCTCAACTTTGTAGGCCACTCGCTGCTCAGTTACAACTTTTCCTTTAGAATCTTGTTTTAACTTGCTCGAATCTAATCATAATTAAATTCATATCATTAATTAATTCTAAAGGAACCAACTTTATTGAAAATTATAATTTTTCCTAAGTTTTCTAAAAAAAAGTGAAAATTCGACCCCGGGCCCGCTTGGTCTAAACTCGGGGTTCGGACCAAATTACGCTTACCCATTCACCCACGAAGCCGAATATACAATTAGTTTCGAAATCCGACCTCAATTCGACAAAATTCCCTAATTCTACCCAAACCCTCAATTTTTACCATGAAAATTCCTAGTTTTTGATTTAAAAGTGGTGAAAAACATTGGGTAATTGAGACTAAAGTTTAGAATTGATTACCAACAACTTGGGGGTGAACTTTGATGAAGAAATTCGTTCCTAGGGCTGTGGGGTTCGAAAATATGAAGAAGAAAGGTTCCGCCCATTTTAAAAAGGGGTATTTATATAGCTAGGCAGGCCTTCTATGCGTTTGCATATGGCCTTCCGTGTTCGCACAGTGTAGTGGGCAAATGGCCATCGCGATCGCGTACAGGGGGTGCGTTCGCATAGGGTACTGGGTTCCCCTCCCCCCTCCCCCCAGGTCCAACTATCCTGTGCGTTCGCGTAGTAGTGACGAGGCTAGGACACGGCAACCAAAACAAGCTGCACTATTAGTAATATTCGGAGGCATAATAATAACAAGAGTAAACAACTAAGTACAAAGAAAAGGGGATCATGCTGGGGGGAAAGAAATATCAAATAAAGGAAATAATGAAATAAGATCACAGAGAAGACAATGCACGACATCACCGTTCGTTCTTTTACTCTCATCCTCACAATAATCAATAGAAACGACACTGCATACCCTTCATGCTTTTAATATCATAATATGACACGACATCACCCTTCGTGCTTTTACACTCTCATTCTCACAATAATCAATACACGGAATCACCCTTCGTGCTTTACACTCTTCCTCACAATAATCAATACACGGCATCACCCTTCGTGCTTTACACTCTTCCTCAGCCAAACAATATCAATAACAAAAGTCCGGTAAGGAAAAATCAACAATATGAACCATAATTATAAATCATAACATCCCGGCAATGGAACAACAATAGAAATATCACCATCTCGGCAAGGGACACAACTATAACCAATCTCACTCAAGTACATATCTTCACATAAAGTTTCTCAACCAAAACCAATACCCAACAATGTTCATTACCAAGAATTTTCACCGAAATGAATAACCACAAAATGGAATTCAAGCTATAACACAATAAATATCAATGAAAACCACATAACTCATAATATCCGACTCACGGGCATGCTTGACACCAACGTATAGGTACTCGTCACCTCACATATATGTTGAACATGATATTAACACATACCAAATAAGACTCAACACCTATTCCCTCAAACTAAGGTTAGACCAAACACTTACCTCGACTTCCACGACCAAAATCAAGACTCAATCACCTCTTTCCCTTTTGAATTTGACTCCAAATCAATTGTATCTAGACATAATCGACTTAATAACATCAATAAACGCTAAAAATTCAATTCCAATGCTTAATTATAGGTTTTTTAGCATTCTTCCCAAAAAGTAAAAAATTGACCCCGGACCCGCTTGGTCAAAACATGAGGTTTGGACCAAAACCCGATCAACCATTCACCCACAAGCTTGAATATGTAATTAGTTCCGGAATCCGACCCCAAAATGAGGTCTAAATTCCAATTATTCAAAAAGCCCTAACTGTACCGAAATCCCTAATTTTCTACCCTTTAAGAACATGATTTAGGCCTAGAAATTTAATGGGTGTTAATGGCATTTGAAGAAAACGAGTCTAAGAATACATACCTTTGATTTTATGGTGAAGTCCTCTTTCAAAAATCTCCAAATTTTGAGATTAGGTGAAGAAGTTATGAAGTTTTGATAAAATCCCGTAATGCTACTGTTCTAAAAAAACTGGGCAAAAATTTGCCTTATGCGTTCGCGACCAACCTTATGAGTTTGCATAGGCTGCCCTCCCCTACCCTTCACGTTCGCATCCCAAAGGGCGATACCATAAATTTCAAATATAATCAATTTCTAAAATCTCTTATATTTTTCAGAAAAAACAATTTCTTTCAAAAATTCATTTCTCGGGCTTGGGACCTCGGAATTCAATTCCGGGCATATGCCAAGTCCCATATTTTCCTACGGAGCCTCTGCGAACGTCAAATCATAGGTCCGGGTCCGTTTACCCAAAACGTTGATCAAAGTCAACTTAAATCAAAATTATAAGGCAAAAACTATCATTTTCTCAGGTTTTCACATAAAGGCTTCCCAGCTATACGCCCGGACTGCGCACGTAAATCAAGGTGAGATAAAAAGAGGTTTCCAAGGCCTCAGAACACTGTTTTGGCATAAAAATAAAGGATGACCTTTTGGTTCATCACATTTAATAACACAAGCGTGGAGCATATCCTCCAATATCTGAATGGTACGCTCAGGATTGCCCGTTAGTTTGAGGGTGAAATGCTATACTCAACTCTACTCGGGTACCCAACTCACGCTGAACTACCCTCCAAAAGTGCGAAGTAAACTGCGTACCCCAATCAGAAATGATAGACACGGGCACACCATGA
>MDKH01091200.1:0-34701 GCA_005239495.1 Nicotiana undulata | reverse complement strand
AAGCACTATGTTGTTGCGGCGTGCAGCCCAATCCACATAATATATAATGTTGCGGCGTGCAGCCCGATCCATATAATATATATAATGTCGGCGTGCATCCCGATCCATAACTATCCTTACATACTCGGCTCTCGGCCTCAGTCGGTCATCCTAACAAGCCACTCGGGCAACTCACCTCAACTCACCGGACTCAGCCCAAAATACCTCTCAGAGTTTTAAAACAGTGTGGTAACAGTAGAAATGGTAACAAGTAGAAAACATGACTGAATTCACAAATTTTAACGATAGTGTGAGAATAGTGTAAAAGTACCCCTTGGGGGTCTAAACAGATCGGCACAAGGCCCCAAACATGGATTACAGCCCATAAACAAGTATAAGTCTCCAAAATACAGGTTATTTCATTATTTCAAATCAATTATATGGTTTAGTAATCGCTACGGGACAGACCAAGTCACAATCCCTATCGGTGTACACTCACACGCTCGTCACCTAGCATGTGCGTCACCTCATTTATCAAATCAATGGAAAATACCAGGGTTTCATAGCCTCAGGTCTAGAGTTACAATCGTTACTTAACTCAAAACAGTCCAAAAACTACTCCGCGATGCTCTTGCCCCTCGAATCAGCTCTCAAATGCTCCGAGTCTATCAAAATTAGATTTACAGCATCAAAATATGCTAAGGAAACGAACCCAATCAAAAACTATCAAAATTAGGCGCAGTTCCCGAAATTGGCCAAACCCGACCCCTAGAACCGCGTCTCGGAACTCGATAAAATTTACACCATAAGGAACCTTATCCTCCCACGAGTTTATACTTAGCAAGAGCACTGAAATCGGAGTTCAAATGACCCCTCAAATTCCCAAATAAGGTTTCTTAATCTCAAGCCCTAATTACCCATTTTCGCACTGATGTTTCCCAAAATTTTCACCACTAATCAGACCTTTAATCACATATAAACGAGTTTAGAGTCCAAAAACCTTACGTTAATGAAGAACTATCAATTTTCCTCTTCAAAAATGCTCCAAAAGCTTCAATCCCGTATGAAAATGGTGAAAAGAAGACCAAACTTTGCTAAGGACCCTTTTTATACTTTCTACCCAGGGATTCCCGCACATGCGGTCCTAGGTGTGCATCTGCGAAAAATCACTTAAAGGTCAAATTCCGCATCTGCGACTCCATTTTCGCACCTGCGACTCCCCAGGTGCGGTCCCATGTCTGCATCTGCGGCTTTTAACTAAGATGCCCAATTTCTACATCTGCGGAATCCTTTTCTCTTATGCGGGCCCGCACCTGCGGCTCCCTATCCGCAGGTGCGGTCACACCAGAAAAATTACACCAGCAATTGTTTTGTTGTAAGTTTTACAAGTTCAAACCTCTATTAACCATCCAAAATCAATCCCGAGCCACTCGGGGCCCCAACCAAAAATACCAACAAGTCATAAATGATCATCCAGACTTAGTCGCACCCTCGGAACACCCAAAATAAAAACACTACATTCACCTGGAATTCAAGCCTATGAACTTTGAAATTTCTAAATTTCACAAAAGATGCCGAAATTATCCAAAACATCTCCAATTGATTTGAAATTTTGCACATATATCCAAAATGACATTACGAACCTGTTCCGACTTCCGGAATTTCATTTCGACCCCAATAGCCTATTTTCCACTATCGATCAGAAATCACCAAAAACTAACTTTCGTCAATTCAAGCCTAATTCTACACCGTACCTCCAAACTACATTACGAACACACTCTTATGTCCCAAATAACCTAACGAAGCTATTCGAGCCATAAAATCCACATTTCGAGGTCTTTTACCAAGAAGTCAACTAGCAGTTGAGTTTTCCAGCTATAAGGATATTTATAGAGACTAAGTCACTACAATCATTTCGATCCCGCACGAACCGACCCCGACACATCATAAACATACTAAGAACTGCATAACGAAGCAGAAGCGGGAACAATGGTTGCAAATTATATGGAACGACCGGCTGGGTCGTTATATTATCCCCCTCTTAAACAAACGTTCGTCCTCGAACGGGTCTAGAAACATACCTGGAGTCTCAAACAAGTGAGGATATGTGCTCCGCATCTCCCGCTCGGTCTCCCAAGTAGCCTCCTCCACTGGCTGCCCTCTCCACTGCACTTTCATTGAAGCTATATCCTTCAACCTCAACTTTCTGACCTGTGCTGAAGTCTAGAACATGAGATGGGTCACCAATATTTTCGGAGCATCAAAACATGGAATACCGGATGAACACTCGATAAGTTGGGTTGCAAGGCAAGTCTAAAAGCCACCTCTCCAACCTTCTGAAGCACCTTAAAAGGTCCGATGAATCGGGGACTCAACTTTCCCCTCTTCCCGAACCTCATAAAACCCTTCATGGGTGACACCTTCAGCAGTACCTTCTCTCCCTCCATGAAAGACACATCCCGGACCTTCTGGTCCGCATAACTCTTCTGCCTAGACTACGCCGTGCGAAGTTGCTCCTGAATCAACTTCACTTTATCCAACGCATCCTGAACCATGTCTGTGCCCAATAGCCTGTCCTCGCCCGGCTCAAACCAACCAACCGGAGATTTACACATGTTACCATATAAAGCCTCATACGGCGCCATCTGAATACTGAACTGATAACTATTATTATAAGCAAACTCTGCGAGTGGCAGAAACTGGTCCCATGAACCCCCAAAATCAATGACACAGGAACGCAACATGTCCTCCAAAATCTGAATAGTACGCTCCGACTACCCGTCGGTATGAGGATGAAACGTTGTGCTCAACTCAACCTTAGTACACAACTCTCTCTGCACGGCTCTCCAAAACTGAGATGTGAACTGAGTACCTCTATCAGAAATGATAGAAACTGGAACCCCATGCAATCGGACAACCTCTCGGATGTAAATCTCAGCTAACCGCTCCGAAGAATAAGTAGTACCAATAGGAATGAAGTGCGCGGACTTGGTCAGCCGATCCACAATGACCCATATAGCATCAAATCTCCTCGAAGTCCGTGGGAGCCCAACTACAAAGTCCATGGTGATCCTCTCCCACTTTCACTTCGGAATATCTAACCTCTGAAGCAATCAACATGGCCTCTGGTGCTCATACTTGATCTGTTGACAGTTGAGACACGGGGCTATAAACACCACAATATCCTTCTTCACCCGCCTCCTCCAATAATGTTGTCTCAAATCCTAGTACATCTTCGCGACACCCGGATGAATGGAACACCGCAAGCTATAAGCCTCTGCTAAATCAACTCCCGAAGCCCATCCATATTGGGCACACAAATATGTCCCTACATCGTCATGACCCCGTCATCACCAATAGTCACATCCATGACATCACTTCGACAGACCATATCATGAATAACTAGTAAGTGTCGTTCATCATACTGGCTTGCTCTAATCTGATCATAAAGAGAAGACCTGGAATCTACACAAGCCACTACCTGGGGAGGCTCTGACAAATCCAATCTCACCAACTGACCTGCTAAAGCCTTAACATCAAGTGCTAAGGGTCGCTCTGCTGCTGGAAGGTAGGCTAGACTCCCCAAACTCTTTGTTCTGTGACTCAGGGCATCGGCCACTACATTGGCCTTCCCCGGATGATATAGAATAGTGAGGTCATAATCCTTAAGAAGCTCCAACCATCTCCTCTGACGCAAATTCAAGTCCTTCTGCTTCAACAGATACTACAAACTATGATGATCAATGAAAATCACACAAGGCACTCCATACAAATAACGGCGCCAAATCTTCAAGGCATGAACAATGGCAGCTAACTCAAGAGCGTGCACCTTCAATTGTCTAGACGCGCAAGCAATCACTCTACCGTCCTGCATCAATACCACTCCCAAGCCAACTCTAGAAGCATCACTGTAAACTGTATAAGAACCCGAACCAGTAGGCAAAACCAACACTGGAGTTGTGGTCAAAGCTGACTTAAGCTTCTGAAAGCTCTCCTCACACTCCTCAGTCCACCTGAACTGAGCACCTTTCAGGGTCAATCTGCTCATAGGCACTGCAATAGATGAAAATCCCTCTACGAAACGATGCTAATAACCTGCCAACCCAAGGAAACTGTGGATCTCCGTAGCTGATGACGGTCTAGGCCAACTCTGCACCACCTCTATCTTCTTTGGATCTACCTTGATCCCATCACAAGACACCACATGGCCCAAAAATGCAACTGAATCAAGCCAAAATTCACACTTAGAAAATTTCGCATACAACTTTTCTCTCTCAGAGCCTGAAGCACAACTCTTAAATGCTGCTCATGATCCTCCTGTGATCGGGAATATACCAAGATGTCGTCAATAAACACAATGACAAAGGAGTCAAGATAAGGCCTGAACACACTGTGCATCAAGTGCATAAAGGTTGTTGGGGCATTGGTTAGCCCAAATGACATAACAAGAAACTCATAATGACCATATTTGGTCCTAAAAGCAGTCTTTGGGATGTCAGAATCCCGAATCTTCAACTGATGATACCCGGATCTCAAGTCAATCTTGGAGAACACTCTAGCTCCCTGAAGCTGATCAATACGAGGCAAAGGATATCAGTTCTTCACCGTAACCTTGTTTAGCTGCCTATAATCAATACACATGCGCATAGAACCATCCTTATTCTTCACAAACAACACCGGTTCACCCCAAGGTGACACACTAGGCCAAATGAACCCCCTATCTAGGAGTTCATGAAGTTGTTCTTTTTATTCCTTCAACTTCGCTGGTGCCATACGATAAGGTGGAGTAGAAATAGGCTGAGTGCCTGGCACCAAATCAATACCAAAGTCAATATCCCTGTTAGGTGGAATGCCTGTCAGGTCTGCAGGGAACACGTCCGAAAAATCACGGACCACAGGATCATAAACAAAAGCAGGAGCCTCACCACTAACATCCCTCACAAAATCTAGCTAAGATAAACATCCCTTCTCAACCATACGTTGAGCCTTCAGGTAAGAAATCACCCTGCTAGGCACATACTCAAAGGAACCTCTCCACTCAACCTCGGAACTCCAGGAGTAGCCAAGGTCATGGTCTTAGCGTGACAATCAAGAATAGCATGACACGAAGATAGCCAATCCATACCCAGTATCACATCAAACTAAACCATGTTGAGTAACAATAGGTCCACTTGGGTCTCCAGACCCCCAATAAATATCACACACAACCGATACACATGGTCTACAATAATAGTATCACCCACGGGAGTCGACACATGCACAGACGTAACTAAAGACTCACGGGGCATATCAAGGAAATGTGAAAAATAAGACGAGACATATGAATATGTAGAACGAGGATCAAATAGGGCTAAAGCATCTCGGTGACAGACTGATATAATACATGTGATCATTGCATCGGAGGACATATCATCTGGCCTAGCTGGAAGTGCATAGATACGAGCCTGACTTCCACCTGCTCGACCTCCCCCTCTAAGGCGGCCCCTGGCTGACTGACTCTCACCTCTAGCTACTTGGGTGGGTGGTGAAGTAACTGGAGCTGAAGTCGAAGGTTGGCTCTTAGACTGAGATGGACCTCCAATAAAATGAGGGCACTGCCTCCTCATATGCCTGAACTCTCCACACTGATAACAACTCCCTGGTGGAGGGGTTGGGGACTAAAAGGAACCTCTGGAACCGGAATAACCACCCGAAGAACCATGCATGGAGGAACCCTGAATAGATGGTGCTCTGGAGGAGCTCTGAGCTGGGAGGGCACTAAATTAATTACGGCTCGGATGAGAACTGCGGGGACCCTGCCCCGATGATACACCACCATAAGCTGGGAGAGCTGGCTGTAGAGGCCTATATGGGCGGCCTCTGCTCTGCTGAAACTGACCTCTAGAAGGAGTATCACTGAAACTTCCACATCCATGAGGCCTCTTGGCCTCCCTCTCCTCTCGCTCCTGACGGCGAACAGACTCAATATCTCGAGAAATATCAACAACCTGCTCGAAGGTAGCACTTGATACTCTCTCCCTAGTCATCAAAATACTGAGCTGGTAAGTAAGGCCATCCACGAACCTCCTAATCCTTTCTCTATCAATAGGGACAAACTCAGTAGCACGATGAGCCAACTCAGAAAACCGCATCTCATACTGTGTCACTGATAGCTCTCCCTGATGCAACTGCTTACGCTGATCCTCACAGTGAGACTGGGGAACATACTTCTCCAAGAAGATAGTGGAGAACTGCTGCTAGGTTATGGGTGCTGCACCAACAGGCCTACGCCTCTCAAAAGACTCCCACCAAGTGAAAGCAGCACCAGAAAACTGAAATGTGGCCAATGAGACCCCACTGGTCTCTAGAATCCCAGCAGTACGAAGTATCCTCTGACCCTTATCCAGAAAACCCTGGGCATGCTCGCCCTCTGCGCCGCTGAATGTCGGAGGCTGAAGTCTACTAAACCTCTCCATCCTCCGCTGCTCATCCTCTGGCATAGTTGGGACCACATAGCCATGAACTGGAGCAACTGGCTGGGCTGGGACTGCCCCCAGTGTCTGAAGGCCCTGTACAACTTGCTCAGGTGTCCGGGTAGCTCGAGTTTGAATGCCTCCCCCAGCCCGAGATCTAGCGACAGTAGTTGACATGGAAACTGCCTGAGCAAGGCTAGTACATACTGTCAAGATCTAAGCCAGGGTCTCCTGAAGACCTGCAATAACGATAGGCACTGCCGGTGCGTGAGCCTGTCCCACTGGACTGTGGTGGGAACCTAATCCTGAATAGTAGGGGGATCCACTGGCACTGTCCCGGCTGCTGCGCGGGATGGTCCCCTACCTCTACCACGACCTCGATCGCGGCCTCGACCCCTCTCTATTCTAGCTGGTGTCTGGTCACCCTGATCAGTAGCGCGTGTCCTCACCATCTGTGAGGGAATGAAACAACAGAAGTTTAGATTTCCAGAATCAGCAGAATGGCACGACAGAATTCAAGAAATTGATATGTTTCCTAAGAGTTTTGTAGCCTCTCGAAGATGAGTACAGACGTCTTTGTATCGATCCGCCAGACTCTATTAAACCTGCTCATGACCGGTGAGTCCTATGTAACCTAGGCTCTGATACCAACTTGTCATGACCCCAAATCAACAAGGGTTGTGATGGCGCCTATCGTGATACTAGGCTAGCCCTCTAACACAATGAAATCAACACTTTCTTTTTAAAATAGATATATCCTTATATTCCGATAGAGATTTCCTTTTTAAGACAAGTTCAACAAGAAAATAATAAATCCACAGATGAAAATCTAATACCGACCCAGACCCCTAGAGTCAACTGTCATGAGCATCTAGGAAGATAAATACAAAGTAAAATAAAAATGATTTTTTTCTACTACAAAAGTCTGCAATATGAAGGACAAACTATGACTGGGGAAAAGAAAGGAGGTGAGCTGGGGACACTGAGCAGCTACCTCGATCCTCGAACAGGCTCCCAGGCTTGTCAGAGATCAACTAGTGAGATGGTCAGATACCTAGATCTGCACACAGAGGTGCATGGAGTAACGTGAGTACGCCAACTCAATAAGTAACAAAAGTAACTAAAAACTTGAGTGCAGTGACGAGCATTTATAAATAATATTTTTGTGAAAACAGTAATTCAACCTTTGTTAGAAAAGCTTAGTATAAAGAAGAGTGAGAAAAATAGTAAAATTTATAATGTATCCGCCTTTCAGGCACGGTATCACTCATAACAAGGTATCTCAGTCACTCGTATCTCCATTGTCACTATTCCTTGCTCACACTAAGCACTCTCACTCACCAAGTACCAGGTATCTGACAACTGCTGCGGCGTGCAGCCCGATCTAATATATAATATATACTGCTACGGTGTGCAGCCCGATCCATATAATAGTCGACTGTTCTCACTAGGGGTGTACAGACTCCGGAGGGGCTTGTACAACCCAAGCACTATGTTGCTGCGGCGTGCAACCCGATCCACATAATATATAATGATGCGGCGTGCAGCCCGATCCATATAATATATATATATATATATTGTTGCGGCGTGAAGCCCGATCCATAACTATCCTTACATACTCGGCTTTCGGCCTCACTCGATCATCCTCACAAGCCACTCGAGCAACTCACCTCAACTCACGAGACTCAGCCCAAAATACCTCTCAGAGTTTTAAAACAATGTGGTAACAGTAGAAATAGTAACAAGTAGAAAACATGATTGAATTCACAAATTTTCTATCAGGATAGTGTGAGAATATTATAAAAGTATCTCTAAGGGTCTAAACATATCGGCACAAGGCCCCAAACATGGATTACAGCCCATAAACAAGTATAAGTCTCCAAAATACAGGTTATTTCATGATTTCAAATCAATTATACGGTTTAGTAATCGCTACGGGACGAACCAAATCACAATCTCTATCGGTGTACGCCCACACGCTCGTCACCTAGCATGTGCATAACCTCATTTATCAAATCAATGTAAAATTCCAAGTTTTCATACCCTCAGGTCTAGAATTACAATCACTACTTACCTCAAAACAGTCCAAAAACTACTCCGCGATGCTCTTGCCCCTCGAATCGGCTCCCAAATGCTCCGAGTCTATCAAAATTAGATTTACAGTATCAAAATATGCTAGGGAAACAAAATCCAATCGAAAACTATCAAAATTAGGCGCAATTCCTGAAATTGGCCAAACCCGACCCCTGGGACCACGTCTCGGAACTCGATAAAATTTACACTATAAGGATCCTTATCCTCCCACGAGTTTATACTTAGCAAGATCACTGAAATAGGAGTCCAAATGACCCCTCAAATTCCTATTTTAAGGTCTCTTAATCTCAAGCCTTAATTACCCATTTTTGCACTGATTGTTTCCAAACATTTCACCACTAATCAGACCTTTAATCACATATAAATGAGTTTAGACTCCAAAAACCTTACATAAATGAAGAACTGTCAATTTTCCTCTTTTAAAACACTCCAAAAGCTTCAATCCCGTATGAAAATGGTGAAAAGAAGACCAAACTTCGCTAAGGACCCTTTTTATACTTTCTGCCCACGGATTTCCGCACCGCGACCAAAATCTCGCATCTGCGGACCCGCACCTACGGTCCTAGGTGGGCATCTGCGAAAAACCACTTAAAGGTCAAATTTCGCATATGCGACTCCATTTTCGCACCTGCGACTCCGCAGGTGCGGTCCCACATCCGCATCTGCGGATTTTCACTGAGATGCCCAATTTTTGCATCTGCGGATTCCTTTTCGCTTATGCGGGCCCGCACCTACGGCTCCCTTTCCGCAGGTGCAGTCACACCAGAAAAATGACACCAACACCTGTTTTGCTGTAATTTTTACAAGTTCAAACCTCCGTTAACCATCTGAAATCAATCCCAAGCCCCTCGGGGTCCCAACCAAAAATACCAACACGTCATAAATGATCATCCGGACATAGTCACACCCTCGGAACACCCAAAATAACATCAAAACACTAAATTCACCTCGAATTCAAGCCTATGAACTTTGAAAATTCTAAGTTTCACCAAAGATGCTGAAATGATCCAAAACACCTCCGATCGATTTAAAATTTTGCACACATATCTAAGACATTACGAGTCTGTTCCAACTTTCGGAATTCCATTTCGGCCCCGATATCCTATTTTACACTGCCGACAAGAAATCACCAAAAACTAATTTTCGCCAATTCAATCCTAATTCTATACCAGACCTCCAAACTACATTACGAACACACTCCTAAGTCCCAAATAACCTAACGAAGTTATCTGACCCATAAAATCTACATTCCTAGGTCTTTTACCAAGAAGTCAACTTCCAGTTGACTTTCCAACTATAAGGCTATCTAAAGAGACTAAGTGTCTCAATTGTCACTACAATCATTCTGAACCCGCACCAACAGACCCCGACACATCATAAACATACTAAGAAATGTATAACGAAGCAGAAGCAAGAACAATGGTTGCAAATTCTACGGAATGACCGGCCGGGTCGTTACAGTGTGGGTGTTCACCGCGAGGAAGTGAGACCTGGTTCGTCCCGTGAGGGTGTGAAGCTTAAAAGCCTTTATTTGTGTGTATATGTTTTTCCTGACGTCCTTCATATTAGAGATCATGCGTAGGCTTTATCCATGCTCACAGTAGTTATACTCAGTCATAGTGATTCTTGTACATGTTTACCTCAGTCTCTATTATCTTCTTGCTGATACATTGTAATACTTGATTTGGGTTGTTTTCCTTCCTTTATTAAAAACTGGGAGGCTAGAGAGGTACATCACTGAGTGAGGCCGAGGGCCTGTTGTGAGGTATTATGCTATAGCATGTGAGTTGTTCGTGCGGATCCAGATATTTATACCATAGCACGTGAGTTGTCCATGCGAATCCAGATATGATATGGAAGCACGTGAGTTGTCCGTGCAACACGTGAGTGGTCCGTGCAGATTAGCGCTTGGGCTGTAAGAGCCCCTCCGGAGTTGAAACCCCCAAGTGAGCGCAAGTACCTATTGAGCGTGTGCATTGAGGGCTGAGGGATTGAGTGACAGTGTTGTTGAGGTTTCATCTATTCAGTTGTTGTTGCATTTATCTGCTAATTGCCTTGCAGTTATTGATAATTAATTGAATTATTTTACTTAGCTCGTCACTACTACTCATTTCCTTAGTTATTACTGTTACTTGCTGAGTCGGTTGCACTCACACTACACCATGCACTTCATGTGTAGATCCAAGTGTGTATGAGCACGACGATTGTTGAGTCCAGGCCGGTTTTATCTTCAGAGACTGCAAGGTAGCTACCAACGTCCGCAGACCTTGTTACTCCTTCTATTTCCTTTTCTGGTTGTATTGATAGTTAGAAAGTTGATGTAATAATTTATGGATTTTGACGCTCATGACTTAGTGACACCCTGATGTTTGGGGCTCTTTTTACGCATTTTATTGTCAAATTTAAAGTTTAACTTAATTTTCCTGGGAATTTCAAACATTAAGAATCTTTACTTAACTCTTGTAATTAAATTGGTAGTATTTTTGGGAAATAGGCTTGCCTTGTACCACGATAGGCGCCATCACGACAGGGTTTAGATTTGGTTCGTGACAAGTTGGTATCATATTATAGGTTACATAGGTCTCACGAGTCATGAGCGGGTTAGTAGATTCTTGCAGATCGGTACGGACACGTCTGTATTTATCTTCGAGAGGCTGCAGAACCCTTAGAAAAAATTTCACATTCTTGGATTCTTGTCGTGCGCTCTGTTTATTCTAATAACTAAACATCTATTATTTCATTCTCTCACAGATGGTGGGGACTCGTGCTACCGGTCAGGAGGGCAAGCCACCAACACCACCCGCTAGGGCTACGAGGGGTCGAGGCTGCGGCAGAGGCCGTGGTAGGGGTAGAGACACCGCCCGCGAAGCAGTTGGGACAGCACCTGCAGATGCCCCAATTGTCCCATATTAGAACCATGTTCCTGTGGTAGATGTTTCAGCAGGACCAGCTCAGGCACCACCTGTGCCTATTGTGATTCTTGGCCTTCAGTAGGCCCTGGCTCAGATTTTATCCGTATGTACTGGTCTGGCTCAGTCGATTTCAGTTACTATGTCCGCAGCCACTTCTTAGGCCGGGGAGACACCCAGACTCCCGCCGCCCCGCACACCAGAGCAGGTTGTTCAGGGACTCCAGACACCGGGGATGCCACCAGCCCAACTGGTTGCAGCTGCTCAGGAGCATGTAGTTCCTGCTATGCCGGAGGACGATCAGTGTAGGTTGGAGTAGTTTGGGATACTCTAGCCTCAACCTTTCAGTGGCACAGAGAGAGAGGATGTCAAGGATTTCTTGGACAGGTGCCAGAGGATACTCCGAACGGCTTGTATTCTAGAGACTTGTGGAGTATCATTCACTACATTTCTGTTTCTGGGGCTGCACTCTGATGGTGGGAAACTTACGAGAGGCGTAGTCCTGTTAGCGCAACACCCCTTACTTGGGAGCAGTTCTCCGTGGTCTTTTTGGAGAAGTTTGTGCCTTAGTCCCGCAGAGAGGAGATGCACAGATAGTTTGAGTAGCTTCGCCAGGGTGATATGTCTGTGACGCAGTATGAGATGCAATTCTTGGAGAAGGCCCGTATTGCTATCTGGTTTGTTCCCACGGACAGGAAAAAGATCTTGAGGTTTATAGATAGTCTCACTTTTCAGCTACGGTTGCTTATGACCCGAGAGAGGGTGTCTGGTGCTACTTTTGATGAGGTTGTCGACATTTCTCAGATTGAGATGGTTCGTAGTCAGGAGAGGGTTGAGAGAGAGACCAAGAGGCCTCGTGGTCAGGGTGGATTTAGTGGTGCTCCTTAGGGGAGTCAATTCCAACACGACAGAGGCCGTCCATTCAGGCATGATCAATCAGCTTGCCCATTTCACCGTGGTGCATCATCTGGCCATGGTTCTCACAGTCATCAGCAGGGAAAGTCATCATTTAGTGCACCTCCAGTGCAGAGGTCTCATCATGCCCTGTCCGCTCAAGTATCCTCGTGTAGTTCTTTTGTGCATCAGGAGCAGCAGTTTCGTCAGAGGAGGGGTTGTTTCGAGTGTGGGGATTTGGTTCACATTATGAGAGATTGCCCTAGGTTGTTAGGTGGGACTCCACAGCTGAGTACTCGCCCGATGGAACCAGCACCAGTTCCTCCTCCACCCCACTCCCCAGCTTGCTAGGGAAGGATCTTAGCCAGCTAGGGGCGGAGCCCAGTAAGCTAGGGGTCGCCCGAGAGGGGGAGGCAGATTAGGGGGTGGCCATGCCCGTTTCTATGCCCTCCTAGCCAGACCAGATGTTATTGCTTCAGATGTTGTGATCACATGTGTTGTCTAAGTCTTTCACAAAGATGCCTTTGTATTATTTGACCCTGGTTCTACATATTCATATGTTTTCTCGTATTTAGCTAATTTTCTGGAGATGCCTCGTGAGTCTTTAGTTTCATCTATTCATTTATCTACTCCGGTGGGCGATACTATTGTTGTGGACCGCGTATATAGATCATGTGTGGTATCTATTGAGGGTCTAGAGACACGAGTGGACCTTATGTTGCTCAGCATGGTTGATTTCGATGTTATATTGTGTTACACCCCATGTTTTAGTACGTGGAAGTACGCCATAAGTAAATTGATATAAGATCATAAATTAGATGTTACATTCCGCATTCTCATACGTTAAAGTTTCTCGTAAGCTAATCGAGGTAAGTTCGGGAAAGAGATTATTTTGAGATTATAAACATTATGCTATTTCAAACAAATGATGAGTAAATTCGTGAAGGTGAGAGGGTAAGAAAATCAAAGAAAATGAATTTTCATCAAAATTTGACATGTCGTGATAAAATATGGCCCGGGCTAAAATACTCAATATTATGGACTGGTACAGTGTATAAGGTGTGTTAAAAGTGAGCAGTATTTAAATAATTTGAGATAATTCTTAATTATGTGGATAAGGATATTTTTTGGGCTGCCACATGGCATTAAGCCAAGCCAAGTGGCACCAATATGCATGGTGAGTCAAAAGACTTGGTTGGTGTCTTATTTGGGATTGTGAATTAAAAAAGACCAATAATGTTATCCAAACTCATGTACAAGGAGCTAAAGCTACTTTAATCCATTGTCATGTACGGATGTAAAATTTTCCAAGAAGCTAAACAAATGGCATAGAAAAGAAATGATTGAAAAAAAATGCATACAATCTTATTTGCTTGTATGGTTTCTTACTTGATAACGTTGCTTGCAAAGACCAACAACGTTAGATACTCTGACAGAGGAATTCTCAACAAATAAATTCAAATGAATTTCATAACGCTACAGTAGAGTGAGGCACAATTCGGGGGGAGCACGGTACAATTACTCTCACGAATATCATACGGAGTTTTTCCTTCTTCGATCTGCCGTTATGTGTTCTTCGCAAAAGACGTATGTAAGAGAAATTGTCAAGATAATCAGTCCAGCTATTTTAAGGCTATCCCTTATTTCTTTTAGCATGATCCATACGATACAAACGAAACAAGCAAATGCGTAACTTCCATAAATGACCCTATTCGTAGAAATGATAGAGATGTTTATATTCTTGATTTCCCATAAGTCTTATTATTCTATCGTCTGTTCATGGGTCTCAGAAATACGTAAGTTGATAAAGTCTATTTCATGACATTAATCAGAGATATATGGTCTTATAACGTTCCGAGAGATTGTATTGACGTACTTCTCATGCATTGCATTCATTATACATGTACATTGACCCATGACCAGACAACATTATATATGGGTATATATATATATATATATATATATATATATATGGGAAAATGTTACGGCGTTATATACGCACCACCACCTGATCAGCTGGTATGCGTTGATGATTTTACCCACAATAGCCGAGATGATATGATGGGATGCCCTCAGAGGTTTGATGATGTTATGAACACATGTACCCATGCACGACATGACATTTATATGCATATGCATGTCATTATACATATTAATGATTCACATAGTTATTCAGACTTACATGTCGAGTCCTTTACTCAATGTTTCTCTCATGTCTATTATGTACTGATTTTCATTTCTTACATACTCGGTACATTATTTGTACTGATGACCCTTTTTCCTGGTGACACTGTGTTTCATGCCCACATGTCCCGATAGATAGGTTGAGAGTCGTCCAAGTAGGCTATCAGCTTAGTGGAAGGTGTTGGTGCGCTCCATTTTGTTCTGGAGTTACTTATTAGGTCAGTATAATTAGGACAGTATTGATTGGTATAGCGGGGACGGGTCCCGACTTATGTTATTTATGTACTCTTAGAGGCTTGTAGACATATGTCATGTATACAAATACTTGTATGGCCTTGTCGGCTTATGTTTTGACTTTATAAATGATCATATTTGACTTATAGAATCGTATGTCACGTGTATAAGTTTCTATATAAGGTTGGGTCGTTTTATGTAGAGTGTTTCCTCATATTTTATTCGTGTTGCCTCATACGGACCATATGTCCCACTTACCCATGATGATGTAATAAGAATGATACGTTACATTGGTACTCGGTTGAGTAAGGTACCAGGTGCCAATCGCGGCCCATCGGGTTGGGTCGTGACAAAAGTGGTATCAGAGCAGTTCTATCCTAGGGAGTCTACAAGCCGTGTCTAGTAGAGTCTTGTTTATGGGTGTGTTGTGCACCACACTTATAAGCAGGAGGCTACAGGCATTTAGGACTGGCACTCTTTCTTCTTACTCTAGATCGTGTTGTAAAGCTCACTATAAGAATTCAAACTCCTAACTTCTATTCATAATAAGTGGTACTTGCATCCAGAAAGAAAGTTGGTAAGAGATTGAATATGGCTATGGAAGAGTCGAGTCAGAGTAACTCGATTATTCATGATACTTATAATGAATAAATGTGTCACGCCCCGAACTTGGGGAGCGAGATTGGCACCCGGTGCCTTACCTATCCTTGCGTACCAACTTGCGACTAAGGGATTCTGAGCATATAATATCATATGTTGTGCATGGGCCACATTGCAAGACAATTGGGAATAATGACTAAATCTCAATATAAAGTTGGGCCAACAAGGTCGTCCTAACTACTACAACTGACAGACCGACAAAATGTACCGAAAAGGCCTTCAAACCAACATACTGCATTAACTGACAAGATATGTCTACAAGCCTCTACTGATGGATATATTATGATCGGAATAGGGCCCCGAATTACCCATAACATATATACATATATATAAAGATGTACGTAAAGCTCTAGACCCGGCAACTTCGAAGGGTATGGATCTTACTAGTCAAGTTGAACTCGGGTAACATCTAATGAAGAGGTCTACTCGTGTGTTTGTCTTAACCTGCACGCATGAAATGCAACGCCCCCGAAAAAGTCACGTCAGTACAATATTAATGTACCGAGTATGTAAGGCAATATACTGAAAGCGGAAATTAAACTGATAATATAATAACTAAAAGCAACTGGGAATCAAAGATAATCTGAACATATGCTTACTTGTTGATACTGACTCAACTCTCCCAATATAGTTAGTAAAATATTTGTCCGGCCCTATAAGGCTCAGTATATATATATATATATATATATATATATATATATATAACTGCTCTGCTGTAGTAGGTTCGCTCATAGGCGCTCGGCCATAATAGGCTCTGTATCTCGGTCACTGGGCTCGCTCATAAGCGCTTGGCCACAGCAGGCTCGGTATTTAACTTACTGTGTGATCAGAGGTTTCCCAATAGGGGTCTGCCCATCGATTATAGCTCAATGGTAATGAAAATATTGCAATATGGTATATATAGATTCTCTTCTCTCTTGATTGGAAGAAGATAATACTCAATTGAACATTAAGTCCCGATAAGGGAGAATACTGTAACTTATGAGACTAGGATAATGTATATAAATTCGGGAGTATGAACTTCTATTTATGCCTCATTATCAAACTAATTACGGGATCATACCAAAATAAAGGAAAGGTATAGCCTTAACATACCTGGAGTATGGAAAAATCCGTATGATATCTTTGAGAAGGATTGCACTGTACTTCCTTAAAAGTGCAAAATCTCACGTTACTTAAGATGCTATGAAATCTCGGTTGGAATCATTGAATATACGCACCTTACTATGTTGCTTCAGATTGCGTTGCTTTTCTTTTGTGTTGAAAGATGAGTATATGGTCCTTATCTCCTTGGTCGTGATTTTACCAAGATATACACCTTCTAATGGTTCAAAGATATGTAAATTTTTAGGGATTTAAAAATCCTTATGTTGGAAGATAAGTATCATTTGGTTGCCACCTAATCTAATATTACTTAAGAGTCATTTGTTTGGTTTAGCGGCTTGCTGCCATGTGGGGGTGGGGTGGGGTTTTTAATCTTATCCAATAATCAATTAATTAATTAGGTAATACCCCGCTACCCGGTTATCAACCAATTACCCGCATAATTAAGAATTGTCTCAAATTACTTAAAATTCTACTTATTATTAATACACTTTATACATCATACTATCATGGTCAAATGATACCTTGTATGGTACTAGTCCATAAATATCGGGTATTATCGCTCGGCCCATATTTTATCCCAATATGTCAAACTTGGACGAAAATTCATTTTCTTTGACTTACTTCCCCTCTCACCTTCACGAATTTACTCATCACTTGTTCGAAATAGCATAATGCTTATAATCTCAAAATAATTCCAATCCCGAACTTACGTCGATTATCATGTTCACCAATCCATACTGATTTCTATTACTCTAGGGTCTAACTTTTTGTTCTGTTAATCATGTTAGAGTTGCGAACTTATTTCTCAAAATGAGGATGTGACTGTATGGCCTATACTCTTTTGTTGTCTTAAGGACCATCACCTCTCGTCTCTTTCTTCATTTGACTATAGATTCTGTAACACCCTACCGTTGTCACCCATGTATCGCATCATACTCATAATTCTTCCTTATCTCTCTTCTCATTACTTTGCAAACATTCCTACCTATCCCTTTCTTGTGAAAACTTTAACAAGACATTCTTTCACTTTTAGATATCCTTGCTTCATTCATCGGCTCTTCGGGTTGCTCAACGTTCTTGCTCTACTAGGGACGAGAGTCACACTATGGTAATATTTATCCCTTCCAGGCTTTCAGTGCCTATCTTTGGAATTTTTTTATCATGCTAGTATTCATATCTAATTATAATATTCTAGAGTGCATCACCTGGGTGTCTCACCAGAAGATCTATTTAACACATTTGTCGTATTCTTCGGGAATGTCAACTAACACAAACAATCCATTCACTATTTTGGTTTACTCTAACCCCAAATGGATCTTGATGTTCCGTCATTTTCTTAAACTACATCTGTTAGCCCCTATAGGGCATAACTAAGACGGGTGCGGCCAATTGTACATACCTCTGTTATTGATGAAGGTAACTCAAAATGCTTATATCTCTCTTCCTGAATTGTAGATAATGTTCATCTCTACTAATTAGATACCTCGTACCCTTCTTTACCTTGATTTTTGCCTTTTTTTTTTGTCGAAACTTGTATTTTCTGATCCTTTCATTGTTTTTTTTACCATAAGAGTGGATAGATATTTTTACCTTAGGGATTCTTATCAAGAAGCTTACACCTTTCAGTACACACATGATCTGCAGAATACCTCACATTCACTTATCATAAGCATGATACAATTTCGAGTTCCTCTGACTCAACTCTTCCATAGCCATATCTCTTACCAACCTTCTTTCGGGGTGTAGGTATCGCCTTATTAAGAATGGAATAGGAGCTAGAAATTTGAATACTTATAAGTGAGTTTTACCACACGATCTAGAGTAAGAAGAAAGAGTGACAGTCCTAAATGCCCTATAGCCTCTTGCTTATAAGTGTGGTGCACGACGCACCCATAAACAAGACTCTACTAGACACGACTTGTAGACTCCCTAGGACATAACTGTTATGATACCACTTTTCTCACGCCCCAAACTTGGGGGGCGAGACCGGCACCCGGTGCCTAACCTATCCTTGCATACCAACTTTTGACTAAGGGATTCTGAGCATATAATTTCATATTTTGGCCATGAGAAATATTTCAAAACAATTGTGAATACTGACTATATCTCTATAAAGCTGGGCCGACAAGGCCGTCATAACTACTACAACTGACATACCAACAAAATTTACATAAAAGGCCTTCAAGTCCAACATAGTGCATTAACTGACAGGATATGTCTACAAGCCTCTAATGATGGATATACTATGATCAGAACAGGACCCCAACCTTCATAAGATATATACATATATACAAAGATACACGTAAAGCTCTAGACCCGGCAACTTCGAAGTGTATGGAGCTTACCGATCAAGCTGAAATCGGGAAACATCTCATGAGGAGGTCTACCCGTCTGTCTGTCTAAACATGCACGCATGAAATGCAGCACCCCTAGAAAAGAGACTTCAGTACGAAATAATGTACCGAGTATGTAAGGCAATATAATGAAAGCTGAAACTGAACTGATAATTTAATAACTGAAAGCAACTAGGAATCAAAGATAATTTTAACATATGCTTACCTGTTGATACTGACTCAACTCTCTCAATATAGTAAGTAAAATAGTTGTCTGGCCCTATAAGGCTTGGTATATATATATATAGTTGTCTGTCTTAGTAGGCTTGCTCATAGGCGCTCGACCACAATAGGCTCAATTTATAACTTACAATTTGATCAGAGGTTGCCCAATAGTGGCCTACCCATCGATTATAGCTTGATGGTAATGAAAATACTGTAATATTATATATATATATATATATAGGCTCTATGCTCTCTTGACTGGAAGAAGATAATGCTCAATTGAACATGAAGTCTCGATAAGGGAGAATATTGTAACTTATAAGACTATGATAATGTATATAAATTCGGGAGTATGAACTTCTCTTTATGTCTCGTTATCAAACATATGTAATTACTGGATCATGCCAAAATGAAGGAAAGGTTTAGCCTTAACATACCTGGAGTAGAAAAAATCCGTATGATATTTTTGAGAAGGATTGCACCGTAATTCCTTAAAATTGCAAAATCTCACGTTGCTTAAGATGCTATGAAATATCGGTTGGAATCATTGAATATCCGCACCTTACTATGTTGCTTCAGATTGCGTTGCTATTCTTTGATGTTAAAAGATGAGTATATGGTACTTATCTCCTTGGTCATGATTTTACCAAGATATACACCTTCTAATGGTTCAAAGATATGTAACTTTTTTTTGATTTAGAAATCCTTATGTTGGAAGATAAGTACCGTTTGGTTGCCACCTAATCTAATATGACTTAATAGTCATTTGTTTGGTTTAGTGGCTTGCTGCTACGTGGGGTTGGGGTGGCGATTTTAATCTTATCCAATAACCAATTAATTAATTAGGTAATATCCCGCTACCCGATAATTAACCAATTACCCGCATAATTAAGAATTGTCTCAAATTACTTAAAATTCTACATATTTTTAATACACTTTATACATCCTACTATCATGATCATATAGTACTTTCTATGATACTAGTCCATACATATCGGGTACTATCGCTCGGGCCGTATTTTATCCCAATTTGTCAAACTTGGACGAAAATTTATTTTCTTTGACTTGCTTCCCCTCTCACCTTCACGAATTTACTCACCACTTGTTTGAAATAGCATAATGCTTATAATCTCAAAATAATCCTATTCTCGAACTTACGTCGATTAACTTACGATGAAACTTTAACATACGAAAATGCGAGATGTAACAAAATGTAAGGTCTTTGGTAGATTATGTGTGTACTAAAACGTGTAAGCCTTTTGATAAGGAGCCTTAAGTAAGCTATATCTACCCACCCCTGTGGTGAAAGGCAATGAGAAATTCAGAAGATAGATACAACTTTCAACAAGTAAAAGAAGCAAGTTGAAGAAGGGTACGAGGTACCTAGTTAGTAAAGATTATCAATATTTACCATTCACGATGAGAGATATAAGCATTATGAGTACTACAAAGGTAAGCACTGGAAGCATGGAAGGGATAAATATTACCTTAGTGTAGCTCTCGTCCCTGGTAGAGAGAGAATGTTAGGAAATTCGAGGTGCCAATGGATGGAGCAAGAGGAGCTAAAAGCAAAAGAATGTTTTGTTCGAGTTTTCAGAATAACGTGATAGACAAAAATGTTAGCTAAATAATAAGAAGTGAGTTAATGGAGCATTATGAGTAAAATGTGGTACATGGATGACAATGGTAGATAAAAAAATTAAAAAAATGATAGTATTAAAGAGTCTATAGTCAAGTGAAAGAAAAGACGGGAGGTGACAGACCTTGAGACAACAAGGGAGTATAGGCCATAAAGTCATATTCTTATTTCGAGAATAAGTCTGTAACTCCAACGCAACTACCAGAAAGGAGAGCTAAACCCCAGAGTAATAGAAATCAGTATGGGCTGGTGAACAAGATAAACTAAACATGAATTATGGGCTAAGTGATTTGATAATAGTCAGCATCATAAGAATTCCAGATTGCGTTCCGGTGATAATAGAATGGGCCACAACAGAAGATTAATGAGGAATGCAGAGAATGGTCATTCAGGAAGACGCTTCCCTAAAGCAAACGATGTGAGCAAAGTTAAGCTTAAGGGAATGTAGGTGCCAGTTACTCTAGGTGCTTCCCTCGTGAGTAAGAAAATCTGTTATCCTTGGTACAAAAGGATTACCGCAAGGCGAGTAAAGGTCATCGATGATGTGAAAGGATACCAAATATGAAGAGGTAAAACATCTATAGGTAGGTTGTCGTAGCTCCAACTCTTAGTTCTCCCCTAAAGGGGGGAATATGGAGTGATGTGGCATTAAGTCATAATTAAGTGGTTCTAGTAACTATGGAATGGTAAAGGAAGAATGCGATAAAAATGGGAAAGGGATGAGATTGCACTTATTCAAATCCTACGGATATGCTGCGATCCCAGAACATTATGCAAGCATGGCGTCAAGGAAAAGAAGTAAGGGTTCGAGCACATGATGTTTTTGATGAATAAGGATCCAATGCGAGAGGTAAGTTAAGAAAAAAATGAATAACCAAAGAAGATTACTTAGAATATTAATATGAGAATGAGCCAATGAGTAGTTAGTAGTTAATTCAGGAAGAGCCTAGTTATGGCTAGATAAGAGGTTGCAGACAAATCAGCAGATCGTGAAAGATAAACATAGTAAAAGCCAATATAGTTTATTCAGTCTCGCAACTATGGCATTGTAATACTTGAGATATATTCATATAGGAATTGGGGAAGTTAAAAAGGTACCGTATGAGTATTAAGGAAATAAAAGAGAATGCCACTGGGAAGACAGTCGAAATATCATTTCAGAAGAAACCCTACAAGAACAAGGGCATGGATGTAAGTAACTGCGGAAAATTATAGGCGAGGAAAGACATCAAAAATTTTGTCGAGTGTATGATATAATAAGTTACAGCTTTACAAGAGTCAAAAAGTCCTCCCTAAGTACTATAATGAAAGAGTAGCTAAGGAAATAAGGAATAAGTCTTCAAACTAAGCGTAGTAACTTGAAGAAGACATGGTCATGTAACATTAGTCTCACTACAACATTGTATGCACGCCATAAGAAAGTGGCCCCTATGGTGGCTATGAACGGGAAAAAGAAAAAAAGAAAAAAAGAAAAAGGTGATATTCACGATCATATGGGTTGTACTGAATTCCAATATGTGTGTGCACTAAGATAAGCCGAGTATTCATGCAATAAGCGGTAGAACGACCAAAAAACGTAATTGCTTACATTTAAAGAAAGCTGAGAAGGAACAAAAGGAATTATTCGATAAATAATCCAGAATTAGTTACATTATGAACGCACTTTAGATTTCACAGTATTATCCATGCAGCATATATGTTGCCAATCATACAGCCATAGAAGACCCTGGTATAAGTTAAAAGAAAGAACTGAGTCCAGGTCATAGACAAGGGATTGAATTGTTAAAAGATTATATCCTGGATATTCCATAGTGTACATGAAAGGCTAAAATTATACCATGAGCCGCAGATCGGAAGATAGCTTACGCCTACATAAAGGTTGACCAGAAGGAAGAGGAAACTAAAGAGTTACATCAACAAAGTAAATCAGGTTCTGATTATTGGACCTAGAAAAGTACAGAAATCGTGATTGAGGACATTGCAGAATCACTCTTAATATCAAAGGTACAAGAGAAATAGTACATTAGCCATATTCTATAACGACTCTACAATAAAGCCAGTCAGAAAAGTACCATCCTTATAAGAAGTCAGTATGAAGCTCTCACTAGGTTGTGTATACAGCAGAGGTGCAAGTGTTATAATAGAGCTTCAAGTTGTGGATGTGAATTATATTTGTGTGGAAGGGAGGTCATGAAAATAGATAGAAGATGTGATGCGAGATTTTAAGGTAAGTAAGGTAAAGATGAAGAACGTATGAGATACTCAAATGCAAAAGCTGGTGAATAGTCCTTACTTCAGATAGAAGGCTAGAAGCATTGGGATTCACTATCTAGGAAAACAAAAGAGCAGATGGTTTCTCTAAGTTATAGAAAGCTCAGTATAGCCTGAATGAACTCAAAGGAGTTTAAGACTAATAGCATTTAGAAGAGATGGACTGATGCCCTGGTAGTAGAATAAGGGTGTAATTGTGATAGATAAAGGATGATGTTTGGGCCTTCGATTGAGCAATAATTTCATGAATTGTACGGGATTAAAATACCCACGTATGACGAATCACATTAGGATAACTATGATATGAAATAGGGTTATGGAAGTATAGTATCGCCCCCGGGTGGATAGGTAAAATAACTTCTAATGTTACAAGATGCAACGTAAGCCCTAGTGGCAATTATTATGTAAGAAGTTGAAGATTGTAGATCAACATTGAGGTGAGTCAAAAATTAATGGATAAAAGTTAAAAAATACGAGATGAGATTAGGCCATCGGTCTTAATATGAATAGTAATGAAGAAGCATTAAAAGACTTAGCTTTATGCATATAGGATAAGCAACAAGAGTAACTTGGAGTTTGGTAGTAGACCTCAGTAACGATAAATCAAAGTAAGAATCATGGTATAGTATGATCCACCTAGATGCAGTAAAGTCATACAGATGGATAACCGAATCTATTAAATAAGGTATAGCAATATTCGTAAGTTCAACAAAGTACCGAGCGAAGGACTTCAGCATACCTATAGATTCCTAGAGGGACATCTTGTCAAGATCTGTATATGTTTACAAAGTGAGTCCTATAGATGGGCTAAAAGCTGGAGGAAAAAGGAGAGAAGAATCGCTAAAAGCTTGATGATTTATTTGACCAGCTTGAGGGAGCGATGGTGTTCTCCAAGATTGATTTGAGGTCCGAGTATCACCATCTGAAGATTCGTGATTCGGATATTCTTAAGACATCTTTCAGGACCCGTTATGGCCATTATGAGTTCTTGGTGATGTCTTTTGGGCTGATCAATGCCCCAACAGCGTTCATACATTTGATGAACAATGTATTCTAGCCATATTTGGATTCATTTATTATTGTATTCATTGATGATCCTGGTGTACTCTCGTAGCCAGGAGGAGCATGCTCAGCATTTGAGGATTGTATTACAGAGATTGAGGGAGGAGAAGCTTTATGTAAAGTTCTCCAAGTATGAGTTTTTTCTCAGTTTAGTGGCATTATTGGGGCATGTGCTGTCTAATGAGGGTATTCAGGTGGATCCAAAGAAGATAAAGTTTGTGTAGAGTTGGCCTAGACCGTCCTCAGCCACGGAGATTAGGAGCTTTCTTGGGTTGGCAGGTTATTATCGTCGCTTCGTGGAGGGATTTTCATCTTTTTCTTCGCCCTTGACCAAATTGACCCCAAAAGGGTGCCCCATTTCGGTGGTCGGACGAGTGTGAGGAGAGTTTTCAGAAGCTCAAGACTGCTTTGACCATAGCTCTAGTGTTAGTTCTGCCATCAGCTTCAGGTTCTTATACTATGTATTATGATCCCTCGATGATAGGTATTGGTTGTGTTTTGATGTAGGAGGGTGGGGTGATTGCCTATGCCTCACGCTAGTTGAATACCCATGAGAAAAATTATTCGGTACATGATCTCGAGTTAGCAGTCATTGTTCAGGCCTTGAAGATTTGGCGTCATTATTTGTATGGGGTTCATTGTGAGATTTATACTGATCATTGGAGTCTCCAGCATCTGCTCAAGAAGAAGGACCTTAATTTGCATTAATGGAGATGGTCGGAGCTTCTTAAGGATTATGATATCACTATTATATACCGTATGGGGAAGGCCAATGTGGTGGCCGATGCTTTGAGTCGCTAGGCGGAGAGCTTAGGGAGTTTAGCTTATCTTCCTACAACGGATGGACCTTTAACATTGGATGTTCAGGCCTTAGTGGGACAGCTTGTGAGGTTGGATATTTTGGAGCCTAGTCGGGCATTGGCTTACGTGGTCTCCTGGTCTTCTCTTTATGACCGTATTAGGGAGCGACAATATAATGACCCCTACTTGCTCGTTCTTTAGGACAGGTTCCGGCGAGATGATGCTAGGGATGTGACTATTGACGATGACGGCGTGTAGAGGTTGCAGGGCCGGATATGTGTGCCCAATGAAGATGGGCTTCGGGAGTTGACACTTGAGGAGGCCCACAACTTGTGGTATTCCATCTATCCGGGTTCCGCGAAGATGTACCTGGATTTGAGACAACACTATTGATGGAGACGGATGAAGAAGGATATAGTCAGGGTTGTAGCTCAGTGTCTCAACTGTCAGCAGGTTAAGTATGAGCATCAGAGACTAGGTGGCTTGCTTCAGAGGTTAGATATTCCATAGTGGAAGTGGGAGCAGATCACTATGGACTTTGTAGTTGGGCTCCCACGGACTTCGAGGAAGTTCGATGCTATTTGGATTATTATGGATCAGCTGACCAAATCTACACACTTCATTCCTGTTGGTACTACTTATACTTCAGAGCGCTTGGCTGAGATTTATATTCGAGAGGGTGTTCGCCTACATGGTGTTCCAGTTTCCATTATTTTTTACAGAGGTACTCAGTTTACATCATAGTTTTGGAGGGCCATGGAGCGAGGGTTGGGTACTCAGGTTGAGTTGACCACAACTTTTCACCCTCAAATGAACGGACAGTCCGAGCGCACTATTTTGATATTGGAGGACTTGTTGCGCGCTTGTGTTATTGACTTTGGGGGTTCATGGGACCAGTTTCTGCCACTCGCGGAGTTTGCATGTAACGATAGCTATCAGTCGAGTATCAATATGGCTCTGTATGAGGCTTTATATGGGAGGAGGTGTAGATCTCCAGTTGGATGGTTTGAGCCGGGTGAGGCTAGGCACATGGGTGCAGATTTAGTCTAGGATGCCTTAGATAAGGTGTGGTTGATTCAGGAGCGGCTTCGCACGGCGCTGTCTAGGATGAAGAGCTATGCGGATAGGAATGTCTGGGATGTGTCATTTATGGTTGGGGAGAAGGTCTTGCTGAAGGTATCACCCATGAAAGGTGTTATGAGGTTTGGGAAGAGGGGCAAGTTTATCCCCCGGTTCATATGACATTTTGAGGTGCTTCAAAGGATAGGGGAGGTGGCTTATAAGCTTTCCTTGCCACCTAGTTTGTCGAGTGTGCATCCGGCATTCCATGTTTCCATCTTAAAAAGTATGTTGTCGATCCGTCCCATGTTTTGGAATTCAACCCGTTTCAGTTGGAGGTTGATATGACTTATGATGTGGAGTCGGTGGCCATTTTGGATCGGCAGGTCCGAAGGTTGAGGTAAAAGGACATAGCTTCGGTGAAAGTGAAGTGGAGAGGTAAGCTCATGGAAGAGTCCACCCGAGAGACCGAGCGGGAGATGCGGATCAAATATCCACACATATTTGAGACTCCAGGTACGTTTCTAGACTCGTTCGAGGATGATCGTTTGTTTAAGAGGGGGATGTAACGACCTGGCCGGTCGTTTCGAGAGTTAGAGCCATGTTTTCCCCATTTCTGCTTCTTTACATATTATTCAATTATATTTTATGGTATCGGGTTGGTTGGTCGAGTTCAGAGTGGTTTTAAAGTGAAATGAGACACTTAGTCTCTAATTAGGAATCATAAGTTGGAAAACGTCAACTGAAAGTTGACTTTTGTGTGAACGATCTCAGATTTGGATTTTTATGATTCGAATAGCTCCGTTAGGTGAATTTGGACTTAGGAGCGCGTCCAAAATGTAATTTGGAAGTCCATGTTAGAATTAGGCTTGAATTGGTGAAAGTTGGGAATTTGGCGATTTTGGTCGGCAGTGGAAAATTAGATTTCGGGGTCGGAATGGAATTCCAAACAATGGAGTAGGTTCATAGTGTCATTTCTGACGTGTGTGAAAATTGGAGGTCATTCGGACGAGGTTTGGTAGGTTTCGACGTCGTTTGCGGAATTGGGAAGTTTAGAAGTTCTTAGGCTTGAATCCAAGGTTGATTTGGTCTTTTGGTGTTGTTTTGGGCGTTCCAAAGGTTTGACTAAGTTTGTATATTGATATATGACTTGTTGGTATTATTGGTTGAGGTCTTGAGGGCCTCAGGTGTGTTTCGGGTGATTAACGGATATGATTTTTAGAGTTGGAAGTGATGTTTTCTGGTGTTTTGAATTTCTGGTGTTTTTCCGCACATGTGTATGGGGAGCCGCAGGTGCGAGGGTCGCAGGAGCGGTGGATTCATCGCAAATGCGGAAAGGGGAAGCCCAGGGTCGGAGCGTAGGCGCGAGCATTTGGCCGCACCTGCAAGCCCGGAGGTGCGAAACTTGGGCGCATGTGCAGAAGCTGGGTGTTGAAGTAAAGACCGTAGGTGCGGTCGCGCGGGTTCGAAAAAATGGCCGTAGATGCGAGAAGCCTGGGCAGAATGTATAAATACCACACTTCGCGAATTTTAGCCCATTCTTCACCATTGTTAGTCGGTTTTTTAGCTTTGAGCAGTTATTTTGGAGAGAAATTCGAGGGTTATCTTTGAGGTACGTTACTTGGGCCCTAATACTCGTGATTTATGGTAATTTTCAGTTGATTAAGCATGTAATTAGTAGAAATTAGGGATGAAACTGAGGGGATTAGGGCTTGGGAATTGGAGAGTTTGATTTGGGGATTTGAGGGGCCAAATGAGGTCGGATTTTGATAAAATTGGTATGGTTGGACTCGTGAGTGAATGAGCTTTCTAGTTTTATAATTTTTATCGGGTTTCGATATGTGGGCCCGGGGGCCGGTTTTTAGCCAATTTCGGTTTTTGGCCTAATTTTATAGTTTTTCTTGTGGAATTCGTTTCTATAGAATATGGTGATGATATTGTACTAGCTGTAAATAGATTCGGAGCTTTTGGAGACCAAGTCGAGGGGCGAGAGCATCCCGCAGTAAGTAACAATATTAAATGTAGTTTTGAGGGTATAAACCCAGAGATTTGATATCATGTGACTGTTTGGAGGTGACGACCATGCTAGGTGACAGGGGTTTGGGTGTTCGGCATGAGGGATTGAGACCTGGTCCGTCCCGTGAGGCTGTGAAGCTTAATAGCCTTTATTTGTGTTTATGTGCTTTTCCTGACTGCCTTCATGTTAGAGATCATGCATAGGTTTTATCCATGCTCACAGTAGTTATACTCAGTCATAGTGATTCTTGTATATGTTTACCTCAGTCTCTATTATCTTCTTGGTGATACCTCTAGTACTTGATTTGAGATGTTTTCCTTTCTTTATTAAGAACTGTGAGGCTAGAGAGGTACATGACTGAGTGAGGCCGAGGGCTTGTTGTGAGGTATTATGCTATAAGACGTGAGTTGTCCGTGCAGATCCAGATAGTTATAACATAGCACGTGAGTTGTCCGTGCGGATCCAGATATAATATGATAGTACGTGAGTTGTCCGTGAAGCACGTGAGTGGTCCGTGCAGATTAGCGCTTGGACTGTAGGAGCCCCTCCGGAGTCTGAACACCCCTAGTGAGCGCAGGTACATATTGAGTGTATGCATTGAGCGCTGAGGGATTGAGTGACAGTGCTTGTGAGGTTTCATCTATTTTGTTGTAGTTGAATTTATCTATTAATTGCCTTGTAGTAGTTGATAATTTATGAAACTGATCTTTTACTCATGTTAATCCTTAACTGTGAAAATTATTAATCGAATTGTTCTGCTTAGCTCGTCACAACTACTCATTTCCTTAGTTATTACTGTTACTTGCTAAGTCAGTTGTACTCATATTACACCCTGCACTTTATGTGCAGATCCAGGTGTGTTTGAGCGCAGCGATTGTTGAGTACATGCCGGCTTATCTTCGGAGACTCCTTCTATTTCCTTTTCTTGTTGTATTGACAGTTAGACAGTTGATGTAATAGTTTATGGATTTAGACGCTCATGACTTAGTGACACCCTGATGTTTGGGGCTCGTTTTCCGCATTTTATTTTCAAATTTAAAGTTTAACTTGATTTACGTGGGAATTTCTAATATTAATAATCTTTACTTAACTCTTATAATTAAATTGGTAGTATTTTTTGAAAATAGGTTTTCCTTGTGTCAAGATATGCGCCATCACGACAGAGTTTAAATTTGGGTCGTAACAAAAAGGGTCTACTTTAGAAAGGGGACTAGACTTTTGGGGATTTAGGAGTTGAAAATAAAATAAAGGGGATAAGGAAAAAGAGTTAACAATAGAAAGGCAACCAGCATTTTTCAGTTACAAAATATTCCCCTCCCCTCTCTCGTTCCCCCTGATTTCACGCTTCCATATTCCCTCTCCTCACAGACCCTCTCTCATGAACACCTAGCATATAAGACACTCATTCTCTACATAGCACAGGGGGGTTGATTCATATATTTTTGAGAGAACACATTTTACATTCAGGCATTCTACAGAAACCTTTACATCTCTGCATTGAGAGAAATATATTTTTTTTCAAAGCTCTTTCAGGTTTGCTCGTCTGTTGTACACTCTCTAGGGAGTTTGAGTGACTGATTTTAGCTGTTGGATTTTCTGATTATGTTACCTGCTGAGTCCTAGGTTTCAACTTTGACCTGGTTTCCTCAAATGTCATTTGTTTTCTGCTAACAATGTTTGTTCTTGCTGAATTAGGTAAGTCTCAAATGATAAAACTTCTAGTATTGATGCCATTCACATAGATCTATCTGACTTTATCTATATCATGTTTGGATAATAACATGTATTGATTTAATAATATTGAACATGAGATGTAAATTTGAGTGAACTATCAGGAAGTGAATGAATGTTGACAGTTATTACTACTTCTATTGGTGTATGAACTGTGATACGTTTGTTCGTGAATTCTGTTTGTTGAAATGGATTGTTTTCCTCTACTTGCTGAATTAAAAGGGCATGTTGAAACTTGGAATTGAGCATTCGAAAGAGCTATATAGAGTATCCGCACATAGATCCTGTTCATGGCAATAGCTGGGTTGATTTGGTCAATATACCAAACTAATAGTATTTTTTCCAAAACAGTAGAGCCTTGAACCTCAAGTTTAAAAAGAAAATTTTCAGTTGACATTTGTTGCCAAAGCACCGATTTTTAGTATTCCAGTGTTTGGTATTCAATTTTAGGTCAAAATTAATTTAGATTATCATTATAATAGCTATTAAGTGTTTGAGTTGTAAATCTTGTTATGAGAGATTGGTGCTGCAATTAGAACTTGAACAATATGTATTCATGTTTGGATTATGTTCAAAATTACTTCGTTCTTTTTCATTGATGGATGAAAATTTGAGTTGTGAGTCATCAAGCTTTGTTCCCAGAGGTCATTGGGCCTAAACAATTGGCCCAACAAGGCTTTGAAATTAGTTTGGAGTCATGAGGACTCTGGACCCATGGTTAAGTCCTATTTTGGGCTCACTCAACAAGCATGTAGCATGTTCTTATTTTAAGAAGGCTAAAGACGTCTTAAGCCTTAAACTTGAGGGGGCATTTGCATGTATACCCGCTTTTTGTGACACGTTTTAACTTATCCGTTTTGTAAAAAAAATTGCAAGCGTACCCACTTTTCGTATAAACTTCAGGCATACGGGCCTGAAGTAACAAAGACAATCACAAAAACTTCAGCATTCTAGGAGCCGGACCTGAAGTTGTTTGTAATTGCTGAACTTAAGCATTCTATTAGCTGAAGTTTTGTCTTGGATTTAATTGTTTTTCTTAAAGCTTTTTAAAAAATTTCAGTATAAGATGCTGAAATTATTTAGTTCATTTGTAAAAACTTCAGCACTAAATAAGCTGAATTTTGTCCTGGATTCATTAGTTTTGTCATAAAGCTTTTCAAAAACTTCAACAGAAGCTGCTGAAGTTATTTAGTTCATTTGTAAAAATTTCAGCACTAAATAAGCTGAAGTTTCAACCTGGATTCATTAGTTTTGTCATAAAACCTTTTCAAAAACTTCAGCAGAAGATGCTGAAGTTATTTAGTTTTTTTGTAAAAGTTTCAGCACTAAATAAGCCGAAGTTTAGTTTTGTCATAAAGCTTTTTCAAAAACTTCAGCAGAAGATGCTGAAGTTATTTAGTTTTTTTGTAAAAGTTTCAGCACTAAATAAGCCGAAGTTTAGTTTTGTCATAAAGCTTTTTCAAAAACTTCAGCAGAAGATGCTGAAGTTATTTAGTTCATTTTTAAAAATTTCAGCACTAAATAAGCCGAAGTTTGCACAGGCAGCAGGAAGAAGGAGGCGCCTGAAGTTGTAAAAATTAAGGTATAGATTAAATAATTTTAAAAATATGAGTATAAGCTAAATGGGGGTGATCAAATAGGGTGCCCGCACAATTTTTACAACTTGAGGCCTATTTCATACTTACATACAATTTGCTAGAGGTCCAGTTCGAATGCTTAAACGAATTTTAACATGTACTATTTCCTGTTATAAAAATCCACATAAACTTGATTAATTGAAAGAAGAAACAGAGCTTAATGAAAACTACCACTCATTGACCAATGGGAATCCTTTATGTAATACAGTTAATCACCAAGTTTCTTCCCCCAACTCTTCTAGGCTTTGTTGGGGAGCAGACCCTTAACGTTCCGAAAAATTGCATGAACCCAATGAATGAGATTCCTTAACTCATGGAATTCACCATAATCTTAATTTATCTGAAGGAAATGATTTAAATGCTCTAGTTGCTTTAGGCGCGCTTTAAATAATTAAATATCATAGCTATGGGTATAGTTTCTGTAACTTAGTCATGATATATTATCCCTAATTCGAGTGCACGTTTTACGCGATTTGACCATAACTTAATAATAATAATAATAATAATAATAATAATATTGTAAATTACGGATGAATTTCACGTGGCGCGATTTTATAATATTTACCCAAACGGCGAGTGCGCGACATCGGGACTTGTTCAAATTAATTCCATAAATACTAAAAGCAGTTAAATAAATAATTAAAAGCGGTATAGGAGCGGTAACACATAAAAGGTTTTAAACATGTATTAATTCAAATAATTAAGCCAAATATTAATTATTTAGCGACCGTGCTAAAACCACGGAGTTCGGGAGTGCCTCACACCTTCTCCCGGTAACAAAATCATTCCCCGGTCTTCTGTGTTCGCGAACTAAAATAGAGTCATTTTTCTCGATTTGGGATTTTAAAATACGCCGGTGACTTGGGACACCGTAATAATTATCCCATCTGGCGACTCTAATTAATTAAATAATCTCATTTCGAACAATATCACTTTAATTGAAAAAACTCCCTATTCTTCGGAAAAAGGAGGTGTGACACTATCCAATTAATATTGTTAAGTAAATCACATTGGTTGAGCAAATGAGTTAGTCTCCTTATTTGGTCCTGGGAACACTACAAGAAATTCACCTTATTGTGGCGACTAAAATCGCTACAAAATTCCCTTTCCTCGCTGGTATAGGTCATCAGTGGCGACTTGTGTATTGCCACACTCCAAACTTTGTCGCCCATATTTTGTGGCTACATAGTTGCCATAAAAAGTTGGAAAAACTGCTACAAAAATTGTTCCAAACAAGCAAATATTTGATGAGTCACCACTATATATACACCTTTAGCAGCGACTAGAATTGCCACACAAAAAATTAACGTTTAGTGGCAAGATTATGTCGCCACTATATATTCACCTGTTGCAGCGACTGACATCGCCACAAAAAATATTAATGTTCAGTGGCAAGATTATGTCGCCACTATAAATGTCCTTTAGTAGCGACTAAAGTTGCCACACAATATTTAACCATGAAAGCTACAATGTTTTCGGTAGCAACTAAAGTCGCTGCAAAAGAAATAAATCTACAGTGGCAACTTTTATATCGCAACAACTACTAATTTTTTGACAAATTTATATCGCCACTAAAACTTATTTTCTCATCAATTATAACGACCAAAATTATATAGAGATATTCATACTAATTGACTATCAAGATGCAACCAATAATGTTTGACAAACACCAAAAAAAAATTTCAAGCCGAATATTATAAATATTATCATTACTAAAAAGTCAATTACATATATACTACCCGACACTTCATTGTGCATTGTAATTGTACGCATACATTTCCCAAAAAGATAAAAATATTAAGTGCCTTGTAACTGCTTCTTTCTTGACACCATCCTTGAACCACTGTTTAAGTGCCTTGTCCCTGCTAGACAAAAGTAGTATAGATAAGGAACATAATGAGATTTGTTATATCAAACTACTATCAAAATTCTAAAAAAATTCAATCTATGTCAAAGAAAAGCTACTTTTCATGTCAATCATTTATCACGGGGAGTTGTTTGAGCAAGAAGAGCACTTCTTGTTCTTCTTCTAAACTAGTACTAGGAGTATTAATACTAGTTTATGATGCTGCTTGAAAACCGTATTAATAATAATAGCTATGGCAATGCATTCTCTTCCAACTAATGTTAATACTTTTACCACAATAACAACAGTGATGACGTATTCAGAAAAATACAATAGCAATAATATAAAATAGTCAGAAAAATAATATAACCGAACCACCGTAGTTAAATTTGTAGCATATGTCTTCTTAGGCTGGCTAAAATGCAACCATATGAATCATTGTGGGCTAAACAGAAACTTTAGACACATTTAGACATTCTAATCAACCATATAAAACTATGTGGTTGATTATATCTTGTTTTCATTTCAGGAGAGAAGTTTCTCGGCATCTGGATCGAGTAACAGCTTCAGCTCAACTGAGAGCTTTACCCGAAAAGTAAAATTTCCCTCTACATATCACATAAAGAGTGAAGGATCCAATCACACAGGCAAACAAGTTAGAGCAAGTCCTGGTATTGACAATCATTTTGTTTCAGACCAATCATCTTATAATACAGAAGCCACGGATTCAGTGGAGCATTTGCAAACTAATGGAAAAGATTCACAGCGTCTTCTCTAACGAATTCAGGATCTTCGAGAAACCTTCTGGAAGCTGCATAAGACACAATTGAAGAACTCTAAATAGAAGCAAAGATGTGGGAGAGAAATGCGAGGAAACTAATGCTCGGTTTGGACATGCTGAGAGAGGAATTCTCAAATCAGTCGAAAAAGCAAGCCGACTTGGTAATGGATCTCTCAGCTGCCTATTCTGAGCAAGGTGGCTTGAAAAAAGAGATTGAGAATCTGAAACTATTGTTGGAGGAGTCTGATAACTTATCTGCCGGTAGTGATGGGCTTCAATTTACTCAAGATAAAATCTCTAACTCGGGTCCAAGCAAATTTGAGATCAAGGTACTAATGCAACTTTATCTATTTTTACTGTTCCATTAGTTTTACCAAGAAGTTATATTTCCATCTTATTTAGCATGTTCTTTTGTCCCTTAGATTATAGTAATGCGCTAATTCATTGCATAGGTCTTCTTAGGCTGCATAAAATGCAAACATAAGTCACATTGACCTTAGACTCCAATTGTAGCATATGCTTTCTTAGGCCGGCTAAAATGCAACCACAAAGCCAAAAAAAACCAAACCTAACACCCAAGTGGAGAACAAGAATCTGCTAAAAATGATAACAATAACAATGTTGGAGCAAGCAAAGAGAATGGGAATGTAGTGTCAGCTCCAGTGAGGGCTTCAAATTGTACTTAAGAAGAGGTGGATACTATTTTAATACAATGTGGTAGGCTAGCAGGAGTTGTACTAAAAATGACATGTATACTGTAAAACATTGAACAAACAGAAAATTACA
>MDKH01003936.1:0-13658 GCA_005239495.1 Nicotiana undulata | reverse complement strand
TGTCTCAATCCACTCTATTTTCGCTCCGAACCCGAACCAACCAACCCCAACACTTCGTGAAAAATCTAACCGAGCTACTACAAGACAATAATAAAGGAATAGATGCGTATACTGCGTAACGACGGACCGGGTCGTTACAATCTAGGCTTCTCCTCCGCACGTGTCCGAACCATCTAAGTCGCGCTTCCCGCATCTTGTCGTCCACGGGAGCCACGCCCACCCTCTCCCGAATATTTTCATTCATAATCTTATCCAACCTAGTGTGCCCAGGAATCCATCTCAACATCCTCATTTCTGCTACTTTCATCTTCTGGATATGTGAATTCTTGACTGGCCAACTCTCAGCTCCATACAACATGGCCGGTCTAACCACCGCTCTATAAAACTTACCTTTGAGTTTCGGTGGCACATTCTTGTCACAGAGGACTCCAGACGCTAACCTCCATTTCATCCACCCCACCCCAATACGGTGCGTAACATCCTAGTCGATCTCCCCATCTCCCTGGATAATTGACCCTAAGTACTTAGAACTTTCTCTCTTGAGGATGACCTGTGAGTCAAGCCTGACTTCCACATCTGCTTCCCTCGTCACGTACATTTTTAGACTCCAAGGCCTGCCTTCATACCTCCAGTCTCCCATTCACGCCGCCTCGCGTCTCATCAATAAGAACTATATCATCAGCGAACAACATACACCAGGCATCTCTCCTTGGATATGGTGTGTCAGAGCGTCCATCGTCAGAGCAAATAAGAACGAGCTGAGCGCAGACCCTGGCGTAACCTCATAACAACCGAAAAAGGCTCTGAGTCACCTCCCACAGTCCTAACCCGAGTCATAGTTCCATCATACATATCCTTTATCGCCCTAATGTAAGCCGCTGGCACACCTTTCACCTCCAGACACCTCCAACGGACGTCCCTAGGAACCTTGTCATACGCCTTCTCTAGGTCACTAAACACCATATGCAAATCCCTCTTCCTATCCCTGTATAGTTCCACCAACCTCCTGATAAGGTGGATGGCTTCCGTAGTAGAACGACCCGGCATGAACCCGAACTGGTTTTCTAATATAGACAGCGCCCTCCTTATCCTTCCTTCCACCACCCTATCCCACACTTTCATGGTATGACTTAGTAACTTGATACCCCTATAGTTGTTATAATTCTGGATATCCCATTTGTTCTTGTACACCGGAACCATTGTACTCCACCGCCACTCATCAGGCATCCTCTTTGTCCTGAAGATAACATTAAACAACTCAGTCAGCCACTCCAAGCCTGCTCCATCCGCATATCTCCAATACTCTACTGGAATCTCGTCTGGTCCGGTCGCTTTGCCCCAACCCATATTACCCATCGCACCCACGACCTCCTCAACCTTAATGCGCCTATAATACCTAAAGTCTCGATGACTCTCGGAGTGCCCCAATTGCCCTAACACGATGTTTCCATCCCACTCTTCATTCAGAAGTTTATGAAAGTATGACTGCCATCTTTGCCTAATCTGGGCCTCTTCCATCAAACTCGACCGTCCTCGTCTTTGATGCACCTCACTTGATCCAGGTCGCGAGCCTTCTTCTCTCTCGCTTTGGCCAATCGAAATAACTTCTTGTCCCCACCTTTGCCCCGAACTTTTAACTTCAATCATTGCTTTAATCAACACTTATCGATCTTTAATATTCTGTTTGTTTCAATTTAGATGAGGTAGTTTAATTCGGCACGAAATTTAAGAGAAAAAAAAGACTTTAAAATTTGTGATCTTAAAAGCTTAAGGGGCAAAAGTTTTATGGAGTCATGACATTTGTGTGGTTATAAAAGCTTTTCATTAAAGGTAAAATTGGTAAAATGAAAACTTTAAAGTTGAATTATTTCCAATTATAGAAATGTGTCATTCTTTTTGGAACAGACTAATAAGGAAAGTGTGTCATCTAAATTGAAACACAGAGAGTACTTAAAAATTTATTATTATTAATATTCGATAGATTTTTTCCGAGATAATATTTTTCACTTTTCAACCAAATACTAAAATAAGTCATTTTCCTAACAATTTTTGACAGTGTGCTTGAAATAGCCGGACCACATCAAGCATTTCTTTGGACTGTACAAGGCACGTCATGTATAACACGTACACTAGGTTAACACGACAGATTCCGGAGGAATATACATAAATAGCTCAAGGGGATGTTGTACACTCGTACATAAAAGCTAAAATTTATGTAGTCAAAGATAAGCTTGAGTTAACGAGGTGTAATAGTAAGAGTAACACCACTAATAAGATCACCACCCGATGCATTGGATGATTCAAACAGGTCTCTGCTTCTAGTATTAGAAAATGAAGATGAAGATGTAGTTTCACCAAAACTGGCTTTATTGTCCAAAGGATCAGCATCAGTATATGGCATCATGCAGAGTATGGTTTCTAGCGTCCTAACCACCTCCAGCATTGAGGGTCTGTCTTCTGGTTTGTCCTGGCAACACTTTAGGGCCAATGCCACAAACTTCTCCACACATTCGGCAGGGTAAGATCCCATTCTGTTGTCCATAATGGAGAACATTGTTCCCGATTTATGAGCCATATTTACCTGGCATTAACAGTTATAAGGTGTCAGTCCACTGCTCTTATTGACAAATAATCAAGTATTAGTCCAATAGGTATTCAACTGATACAAGTACCTCTCGAACAATGTTTTTCCCGTGTGAGATAGGATGCATGCCGGTTAAGATCTCCAGAAATACAACCCCAAGGCTGTAGACATCACTTTTATCTGTCATTTTACGGGTCAAGAAATATTCGGGATCAAGGTAACCCTGCATATACAGCCAGAATCTTACAAGATAATCAGCCAGATCATTGCAAAAATATTTCCTTAACAAACTACAGCTGAATGATAAGCATAGTTGGACTTACAGGTGTCCCCTTCACCATTGTTGATACATGATTCGGCAGAACACCTTCATCATCCTGGACAGGTGCAAGTCGAGACAATCCAAAATCAGCAACTTTGGCAGTAAGTTTAGAGTCTAAAAGAATATTGCTGGCTTTGATATCCCTGTGGAATATGGGTGGATCAGCTTCAGTATGGAGGTAAAGGATGCCCTTAGCTGCCCCTAAAGCGATCCGCAACCTTGCTCCAAACTTCAAATTTTGCTTAGATTTAGCTGTCAGATGATGAAAATCACCTACTCAGATAGTGAAAGAGAATATTCTTGACTAAAGTCAGATTTAAATTTAACACCGCAGCAAAAAGAAACTAAGAGCATTTCTTGTCATGAATTGGGAAGGAAGATGGATCTATGTTTCTCTGACTATTGGACATTCTGTAGCATCTTTTCTAATATGCAACTTTGAGATCATAGTCACCACCTTGAAATTAGTTTCTCAGTTGCAAACACAATAAAAATACTGAAGCCTGTCTATTATCAATTCGCCATATTACTAGTGACACTTAATGTGTAGGAAAATCTATAAACATTCACCACCTCCCTGGCTCTTCACTGCTAAACTAAAAGAAAGAAATTGAGGAGGATTAACAAGATTAAAGCTGGAAAACAACCAGAAAAAGAAAAGGCTATCTACCAGAAAGCCAGTCTCGCAAAGTTCCATTGGGCATGAACTCATAAACCAGCATCTGCAAATGTATCAACAGAAGACTCAGAATTGCTCGACTTATCACTCTTTGAGCTTAAAAAAGAAGACTTCCGCAGCTAATTAAAGCATTCAGTCTGCTCATTTAGCAACTGAAGTAAGAAAGAATGCAAGAAGGTTTATAATGCTACAGTAAAGAAATATGACATGATGAATGGTGTGAATTATTGGTGACTACAACAGTTATAATTCAAAGGGTTTTATCAGACCTGCTCTCCTTCTTCGTCACAGAACCCAAGCAACACAACTAGATTACGGTGATGTAACCTTGACAAAAGTTCTATTTCGGTCAAGAATTCCTTTTGCCCCTGCAGAGATCCTTCTTTTGCTCGCTTGATAGCAACAACCTTTTTGTCAGCTAAAACTCCCCTAAAGACAGAACCATATCCTCCTTCACCAACTTGAGTTGAGCTATCAAAGTTGTTAGTGGCCAAGGCCATTTCTCTGAAGGTGAAACTTTTAACCCCATCTATTTTTATAGATAGCTTTGTGGCTGCATGGAAAAACACATGCTCACCAATTTTACAGAAAGAGTGAAAAATTTAGCAGACTAGAATAAATTAAAATAAAGCTAACCTAATGAGAGAACTTACACAAACGTTTTCTTGACATGATGCTTTGATATTTAGCACGTCGTCTTGAGATTAATATAGTGACAGTTGTAGAAACAATGGCAGCAAATACACCTGCTGCTACAATGCAAGCTATTAGAACACCTTTGCTCTTTCGTTTACTTTGGATTTCGGGATTCACTGCAGTGAGAAAAGAAAAGCTCTTATAAAGGAAATAAAACAATTGAGGCATTATCTGGATTCCCTGAAAAGGCGTCAGCCATAACATTGTGGCAACTAGAAAAAGTACAAAGTACAAACAACACATAAGCAAGAAAAGCTATATATAATGGTGTTAATATGTATCTATTCAGAAGTCCATTTTGTAAATCATTTGCAATCAGGAACAGACTTCCATCCCAACAAAAACTATAAGGGTTTAGATCCTCCAGATTTGAAGCTCCCAGCGCCCAGCGGAGAGAAAGGACCAAATCTAGCTGGGTTTGAACCCCTTGAATTTTCAGTGTTCTAATCAAGTAACTGAGATCCTTCAATGTTCCTAAACTTAAAATATTTGAAGTTTTAAAAACCTTTGGGTATCAAACACTTCATTGTCTTTTCCACCCAATATATAGGAAGCTCCTTGAAGCTTATGGATCATAGTCTGAGATTTTTTTTGTCGCTTATCCAAACCTTGTCTTGTTATGAATCAAGATCCTTTTACTTGGAGAGCAGAAGTGGCAATGATAGTCAGATCTTTCAATCTTATCCACATGTGTAAGTCAATAATTCAATGGTCATGAAATTATAATGAAACAGCATAAATCACCACAAGTTGGATTAGAATACATTTAAGCCATGAATACTTACAGTATGAATAAGGTCCGAGCAGTGTGAAGTTCAGGAGCTCATACGGTCCAAATAGGTCACTTCCTGGGAATTCCCAAGATGCAAAAATCTCGCTAATACGAAGGACCTCACTTTCATTAAATGTACTGAACCCAACTACTGGGAAAAGCTTCAAATGCATCCTCAGACGAGGTCCGTTCTCCCAAAAATATGAGTCAATCCACAATTGGTAAAGGTCCAAATCAAGGGAACTTGTCACATACGACTGGAATAGTTGCATATATGGATCAAAATAAGAAATACTAGGACTTTTCAACCGGTATCCAATTCTAAGAGGGGAGGCACAAAAGCACGGTTCAGGTGATGCAGGAACATATTCGTAATAGTTGTCAGTAGGACATGCTTGAATAGGACAAACAACACTAGGATTTGTTGAGTTACTGTACTCATCATCTGCTCCAGAGTCAGGGCCACAGTATTGGTCAATGTTTCTTATACTTCTATTGCTGCAGATCGGATTGCCTTTGAACCTGGAAATTGTCTGCTAAAGTTAGGGGAAGATAGGAAAAAAATTAATTAGAACCAAGTACATAATCTAAGAGCATCCTAATTGACATGTTTCTTTGGAGCAGCACTGTCATTCGTATTCTTTGGTAAAATATTGTCCTTTTTTAAGACTTACGCTGATCAGGAAATTAAATCCATATTTTAGGTCATTTAGATCTTCACTATTTCATCTTATTTCACTACAACTAAATGGAAGTATGTGACTGATTGAAATTCTCTCTCTCTCTCTCTCTCTCTCTCTCTCTACCTCGAAGGTGCTCCCAAATCCTTGTCCTTTGCATTTTGGTTTCATTATATAAAGCACCATATATGAAGTTGCTAAGAGCATGTGTATCAGTGTGTGTGGATAAAACATAACAGAAGTGATTTCATGCATCTTTTGCTTGCTTCCTCAAGTAATCCAAGTAATTGTTGGCAGACGCACGAGGAAAATCTACGTACTTCTCTTTTTTGGTTTGGAATATGCTTCTGTTCTTCTAAATTCATTTTACCCTTTTGTTAGTCCTATTGGATGTGGTCCATGTGGACATAGAAACCAACAGTCAGAAAATGTTTCATCCTCGAATTTGAAAGAAGAATCATACCTTAGAGTGACATTTACAGGAGGATCAAAGGCACCCGAAATGTTTGAAACTGAATTATTCCGCAGATCACTAGGTTTGCAAAATCAATGAAAGATTGGTTAGAAAGAATTCCTGGATAGAAATCCTCATTCAATGGTTTCACTCTGGAAGTAAATACTACTGTTAAAAATCAGAAATTGGTGTCATCTTTCTGCTTCACATCTTACATCACAAGTCTGGAAGTTGTAGCAAAGGTCCTGTTTTGCCAAATGTCAGTGGAAATGGAACCATTCAGAAAGTTGTTCTCAAGCGACCTGTGACAAATCCATCCCACCAATTCGTTAATGGTATATTTCCTTCAGCAAAACAGTTGATATTGCAAGACACAGTGAAGATTCTCACAGTTTCTGCAGGGAAGGAAGAAGAGAAAAACTCTTGGGAACAGATCCATTAAGATGGTTATGCGCTAGAATACTGCATCATTAGTTTCAAGTGTACATTAGATTATGCTAAGAAGTAAAGGCCAGAAGATAAAAGGAACACGGAAATAGGCAATCCTGTTGCAAATGATGCAGAACCGAAAGAAAATATAGATATATGAAGATACTACCAAGATCAATACCAAGAAACTTACATAGTTGTCATATTGTTGGAAAGCTTATTCTGTGGTATAGATCCAGAAAGTTGATTCCAGCTGAGATCACTGTATACAGAAGTATACAACTGAAGCTTATCAAAAGAAGCAGAACAAAACAATAGAAAACTCACACTTACAGATAGCTTAGGTTTCCTATTCTGCTGAAATCTGGCACGGATCCTTGCAAAAAGCAATTTCTGAGACTTCTGCAATATCAGAAGCAGCATTTAATCTTTACTGAGTGTGTGAGTGAGGATATTAACTTCATGTCTAGTTCTACTAACATGTTCCATCATGATACAATATCCCAAAATTTTTCTTTCACACGTAACGTGGGAGTCCAAATACTTGTGTTTCCACTTGTTCTTTTTTATCTATCATTTTTTTGGCAAGTTATTCTTTTTTCATGTATCATGAGTTAATGATTTCTGTTATACCTTAATATTCTTTTATTCCACCATCTTCCAGTATGTAAACAAAAGCATAATAGAATAAGAACTCTGCTTGAACCGATGCATTTTAAATAGATTTAAGGTGGAATGCAAACTGGTGGGATTTTACTGGGTTGTTGTTGCTGTAAGGTGGAATGCAAACTGGTGGGATTTTACTGGGTTGTTGTTGTAAGGTGGAATGCAAACTGATCACAAGCTATAACAGCATCTTAGTCTCCACATATTTAGTAAAATAATTGAACCCCATCTTTATTTTCCTGACAGACTGAATAGGAAAGAGAAACCAGAAGCCAAATAAAAGGCCAAATGTTATCAAAAGAGTGAAAGAAGCATACAACAGATGAAGAAATGCACAGGTGAAAGTAAGAAAGGGATCCCGCGAGAAAGTATGGGAGAAAAATATATTATTGATATATTAATTATAGTACAATGAGTCCTATTTATAACTATACATAATACATATCTTACTCCTATTCAAAGTCGGACTAGGACTAATTACATATTAACTATATAACTATCTAACACTTTCCCTCAAGTTGGTGCATACAAATCATATGTACCGAGCTTGTTACATATGTAACCAATACGAGAACCACCGAGGGACTTGGTGAAAATGTCTGCAGGTTGATCATTCGACTTCACAAACTTTGTAGCAATATCTCCCGAGAGTATTTTTTCTCAAACAAAGTGACAGTCAATCTAAATGTGTTTAGTTTTCTCATGGAACAATGAATTTGATATGATATGAAGAGCAGCTTGATTATCACACACAAGTTCCATCTGCTGATCTCACCAAACTTCAATTCGTTCAGCAACTGTTTGATCCAAATTAGCACACGTTGCCATAGTCATTGCTCGATATTCTACTTCGACACTAGACCGAGCAACCACATTTGATTTCTTGCTCTTCCAAAACACCAAATTACCTCCTACTAAGACACAAAATCTAGACGTAGAACGTCTATCAGAAGGTGATCCTGCCCAATCAGCATATGAGTATCCAACGATCTGCTCATGGGCTCGATCCTCAAATAACAGTCCTTTGCCTGGAGCTGATTTTATATACCGAAGAATGCGGACAACTGCATACCAATGACTATCACAAGGAGAATCCATAAACTAACTCACAACACTCACAGGAAAGGAAATGTCAGGTCTAGTCACTGTGAGGTAATTTAATTACTAACCAGCCGCCTATATGTTGCGAGATCACTGAGAGGCTCCCCCTGTCCTGGCAGAAGCTTAGAATTCGGATCCATAGGAGTGTCAACAGGCTTACAACATGTCATTCATGTTTCCTCAAGAATGACTAAGGCATACTTCTGTTGTGAGATCACAATATCTGAGCTAAACTGAGCGAACTCAATACCCGGATCCGTAGTCTGAAAGTGCTGAAAGAGATGATGCTTCAACTTAGTAATACCATTTTGATCATTGCCGGTTATAACAATATCGTTAACATAAACAATCAGATAAATACTGAGAATTGAAAGAGAATGCCGATAAAACACAGAGTGATCAGCTTCACTATGAATCATGCCATACTCCTGGATAAATGTGTTGAACTTACCAAACCAGACTCGAGGAGTTTGCTTTAGGACATAAAGTGACGGCGCAAGCGACATACAAGCCACTAGACTCCCCCAGAGCAACAAACCAGGTGGTTACTCCATATAAACTTCATACTCAAGGTCCCGTGAAAAAAAGCATTTATTAATGTCGAATTGATAGAGAGGCCAATCGCGAACAACAACCATGAATAGGAAAAGGCGGACGGATACTATTTTAGCAATGGGAGAGAAATTATCACTATATTCGAGCCCAAATATCTGAGTATATCCTTTGGCAACATGACGGGCCTTAAGTCTATCAACCTGGCCATCCCGACTAACTTCGAATGCATAAGATTTACCTGAAGGAAGAGGAATAAGCTCCCAAGTACCACTCGTATGTAAAGCAGAAATCTCGCCAACCACAACGTGTCGCCATCCTAGATGAGACAATGCTTCACCCGTAGACTTAGGGATGGAAACAGAGGACAAAAAAGATACAAAAGCATAATGGGGTGATTATATATGATGATAACTTAAACCGACATAATGGGGATTAGGATTAAGTGTGGTCCGTATACCTTTCCGAAGGGCCATTGGCAGACGAGGAGGAGACAAGTCCGCAGTAGGAGCAGGACGTGAATCAACTGGGCAACAATAAGTCAAGAGTGATATTCCTGTGGCTGGGGATCTAGGATAAGCAACACTAGATTTCTCAATGGTTGGTATAGGTATGACTTTTGTGGTTGAGGATGTAGGAGGAGCTATAGGTGGTGGGGTTGGAGCTAGAGTTGGGGCTATAGGTGATCGAGCCGTAGAGGAAGGTGAAGGAAAAATAGTGATTGAATCTCCAAAAGATGGAACTGGTAGCACCTCAGAAATGTCTAAGTGACCACCTAGGCCTGTGAAGTATGGCAGAGTTTCAAAGAAGGTAATATCAACAGTCATAAAGCACCGCTAGATGTCAGGTGAGTAGCATCGATAACCCTTTTGCGCTCTCGAGTAACCTAGAAATATACACTTAAGAGCACGTGGAGTTAACTTATCTTTTCCTGGAGTAAGGTTATGAACAACACATGTGCTCCCAAAGACACGAGGCGGAAGAGAGAACAAAGGTGTGTGAGGAAACAACACAGAGAATGGAACTTGATTTTGAACAGCTGAGAATGTCATACGATTAGTAAGATAACAAGATGTGAGAACTGCATCCCCCCTAAAAAATACCGCAACAGAACATGAGATTACATGAGTAGGGTACAAGCAGTCTCAATGAGATGCCCATTCGTCCTTTCTGCTACCCCATTTTCTTGAGATGTGTACGGACAAGATGTTTGATGAATGATCGCCGTGAGAGTTCATAAACTGCAAGTGATTTTGGATCCTATGAGAGTTCATAAACCGCTAATGATCTTGAGATGTGTATGGACAAGATGTTTGATGAAATGTGCGGATAGAACCCCAAATTGATTTTGGATTTCAGCGTGGAAGGTCTGAAAAATAAAAAACAACTCAGATCGATTTTTCATAAATAATATCCAAGTGCACCTGAGTAATCATCAATGAAACTAGCAAAGTAGCGAAATCCCAAGGTAGAATTGACCAGACTAGGACCCCAAACATCTCCAAACATCTGAATGGACTAAAGTGAAAGGTGACTCTGCTCGATTATCAGGACGCCGAGGGAAATGGGAGCGAGTATGCTGACCGAGCTGACATGACTCACACTCTAGAGTGGACAAGTGAGACAAACCAGGTACCATTTTATGAAGTTTTGATAAACTGGAATGTCCCAACCGTTTTTGTAATAAATCTGGTAAATCAGTAAATGAATAAGTTGTTGATGTGGGTTCATGTGATTTCGCAAGGATAAGGTAACAACATTTGATTCATGCCCGGTACAAATGATCCGCCCGTACTATGTTCCTGTATAAAAACAAGGCCATCAAGAAATAAATAGAACATTTAAGTGATTTGACTAAGCGACTAATGGTTATGAGATTAAAAGGACTACCGGGAACATAAAGAACCGAGTTCAAAGGTAAAGAAGAAAGTGGACTTACTTGACCTATTTCAGTTGCCACGTTTGAGACCCATTGGCCATTGTGACTATTCAAAGAGATTGAGAATAGGAAATAGTAGCGAAAGCAGATTTATTACCACAAACAAATGATAAGACGCTCTTGAATCAATAACCCAATTGCTGGGAGAAGAAGATTGAGAGACACAAGTAACACTATTACGTGTTTGAACAACAGTAGCAATCTCAGAAGATGTATGTTTACATACTTTGTACTGAAAGAACTCTATATATTCCGATAAAGAAGCCAATCAAATTGGATTCAACGGATTGTGAGTCAAAGGCTTCTGATACGAATAACATTATAATGATTTAAGGCAGATCTTAGAGACCAACTCAAGAATTTGCTGCAAAGTGTTGCTCGAGAAATTAGAAAATAATAAGACTAGCTGAAAAAGCTTCAGTCGAGTTCCACACTACAAAATAGGTTCTAAAACACCCCCAGAAAATAAAAACTTTTTTGTGAATTATTGCTCAAGCCGGAAAATCATTGTTCATGCCGGAAATATCATTGTTCGCGCCGGAAAAATATAAAAGTGGTCGGAATTTGGTTTAAATTGGATGGATAGGCTTGAAATTAAGGGGAACAGACTCTCCTGAAGAGTCGTCGCCATATAATAGCCGAAAACTGCCTCACGCGTCGACGCGTGACGTCAGAACTTCGCCGACAAATTTTCTTTCGGCGGCGCGTGGGGGCTTTTCTGGCGGAGATCTTTTATGGGTTGGTCGCCGGATGCTGATCTATTCGTGGTGGTATTGGTTTTTGCACAACACTGATGGGTAGTGATCTTTCCTACGGACAGACCAACTTTTGCCGGAAAGAAGACTTCCAGTTGACTAATTTCTCTTCCCGGAGTTGTTGGAATCTATGCACATCGACAAATCTCTCACGATTGCTCTGATACCATGTGAGAAAGCAACAACAACGACCCAGTAAAATCCTACTAGTGGGGTCTGGGGAGGGTAGTGAGTACGCAGACCTTACCCCTACCCCGAGGAGTAGAGAGGTTTCCGAAAGACCCTCGGCTCAAGAAGATGAAAAGAAAAGAAAAGAAAAGAAAAGAGACAATATCAGTACCAACATCATATACCATAAGAATAATAACAACATCATGAAAGCCAGAAAATAGGTGCAAAGCAAAAGCGGTAACCATCAAATAAACTCTGCTATATGACAAAGGAAAGAGTAGTAAGACATAACATCGTCACTAGTTGTCACAGACAAAAACCCTACCAAACTAGCCTAACAAAGGAACGAACTAAGGAAAGGCTCGACTACCTCCTAACCTACAACCCTAATACTCAACCTCTACAGCTTCCTATCAAGAGTCATGTCCTTGGAAATCTGAAGGCTCGTCATGTCCTGCCGGATCACCTCTCCCCAATACTTCTTAGGCCGCCCTCTACCTCTTCTCGGGCCTTCCATGGCCGGCCGCTCACACCTCCTTACCGGAGCATCTGGGCTTCTCCTCAGAACGTGCCCAAACCATCTAAGCCTCGCTTCCCGCATCTTGTCGTCAACGGGAGCCACACCCACCTTCTCCCGAATATCAACATTCCTAATCTTATCCATCCTAGTGTGCCCGCACATCCACCTCAACATCCTCATCTCTGCTACTTTCATCTTCTGGATAAGTGAGTTCTTAACAGGCCAACACTCAGTCCCATACGTCATGGCCGGTCTAACCACCGCTCTATAAAACTTACCTTTGAGTATCGGTGGCACTCTCTTGTCACACAAGACTCCAAATGCTAACCTCCACTTCATCCACCCCACTCCAATACGGTGTGTCATATCATCGTCGATCTCTCATCCCCCTTGGATAACCGACCCCAGGCACTTGAAACTGCCTCTACTAGGGATGACCTGTGCTTCAAGCCTCACATCCACGTCCATTTCCCTCGACTCAGCGCTGAACTTGCACTCCTGGTATTCCGTCTTTGTCCTGCTCAGCTTGAAACCCTTAGACTCAAGAGCCTGTCTCCAGACCTCCAGCCTCTCGTTAACACCGGCTCGCGACTCATCAATCAGAACGATGTCATCAGCGAAAAGCATGTGAGATAGCATGGGGAGAAAAATATATTATTGATTGTTAGTTAAGTAGTCAAATAGGAGTAAATAACACTAACCCTAATCCTATGTGTATTAGGAGTAGGACATGTAATATCTGTATATATAGGGCTCATTGTATCATTGAAAATAACAAGAATATTATTTTTCTCCCGTGTTTTCTCACATGGTATCAGAGCTATTGTGAGAGTTTTATCGCTGTGCATCAATTCCAGCGACTCCGGGAAGAAGAAAATCAATCAACCGGAATTTTTTCCGGCGAACACAGGTCTGCCGCAGTCAAAGGCCCTTTTTATCAGTGTTGTGCAAAATCCAACACCACCACTAGGTAGATCGGCCTCCGGCGACCTACCCCTGAAAAAATCTCCGGAAACCCTAGCCCCACGCGCCACCAACAGGTTTCCCTCCGGCGCGCATGAGCCCCACGCGCCGGCGCATGAGCCCCTTTCCGGCCATTTTTTGGCCTCGCACCTTGAGGACAGTCTGCTCGGTTGTCCATTCCGAGCCACTTAGGGCTATTTCCGACAGATTCCGACGACTTTGAATTTTTCCGGCGAGCTACAGTGCTTTCCGGCGTTTGCGGCATCTTCCGGCCATTTTTTGGCTGCGCTTCTTCAGGGCAGCCTATCCCCACAATCATTCCGACCCTATCCGTGCCTTTATTTTTCGATTCCGAGTACTTTGAAAGTTTTCCGG
>ML244904.1:0-10904 GCA_005239495.1 Nicotiana undulata | reverse complement strand
GAAAGTATTGGAGGAGCAGTTACATGATTTGTTGGGTAAAGACTTCGTTATGGCCTAGTGTTTCTCCTTGGGGTGCTCCGGAGTTATTTGTTAAGAAGTAAGATGGCTCAAGGAAGATGTATATTGGCTACCGGCAAATTGAGAAAGGTTACTATTAAGAATAAGTGTCAAGTGCCGAGGATTGTCGATTTATTTGATCAGCTTCAGGGTTCTACGGTGTTTGCCAAGATAGACTCTGGTTATCATCAGCTGAGGATTTGGGATTCTGATGTCCCTAAGATAGATTTTCGCACTCGTATGGGCACTATGAGTTTTGGTGATGTTTTTGGTTGACTAATGCCCCCGCTGCATTCATGGAGTTGATGAACCGAGTATTCGGGCCTTATCTGGACTCGTTCGTTATTATTTTCATTGATTATATTTTGATATACTCTCGCAGCCGAGAGGAGAATGAGCAACACCTTAGAGTCATCCTCCAGACTGTGAGGGATATGCAGTTGTATGCAAAGCTTTCCAAGTGTGAGTTCTGGTTGAGTTATGTGGCATTCTTGGGCCACGTTGTATCGGCAGAGGACTTTCAGGTGGATCCGAAGAAAGTTTCAACAGTTAGAGATTGGCCTAGACGCACTTCAGCCACAGAGATTCGGAGCTTCTTAGGCCTAGGAGGCTATTATCGTCGGTTCGTGGAGGGGTTTTCATCAATAGAAACCCCTATGACCAAGTTGACGCAGAAGAGTGTTCAGTTCAAATGGTCTGAGGAGTGTGAGGTGAGCTTTCAGAAGCTCAAGACAGCATTGACCACAGCACTAGTGTTGGTGTTACCCACAGGTTCAGGTTCTTATACCGTGTATTGTGATGCTTTGCGGGTTGGGCTTGGTGCAGTGTTGATGCAGGACGGCAAAGTCATAGCTTATGCTTCTCGTCGGTTGAAGGTTCATGAGAAGGACTATCCAGTTCATGATCTAGAGCTTGCAGCTATTGTTCATGCCTTGAAGATTTTGAGGCATTACTTGTATGGTGTGTTGTGTGAGGTATTCACTAATCACGAGAGTTTGCAATACTTGTTTAAGCAAAAGGAGTTGAATATGAGGCAGAGGAGGTGGGTAGAGTTGCTGAAGGATTATAATATTACTATTATCTATCATGCGGGGAAGGCCAATATGGTGGCTGAATCTTCGAGCCGGAAGTCAGTTAGCATGGGTAGTCTTGCCTATTTATCAGTTGGAGAGCGACCTCTTGCTTTGGATGTTCAGGTATTAGCCAACCGATTTGTGAGGTTGGAGTTTTCTGAGGGTGGTAGTGTTTTGGCCCATACCGTCGCTCGTTCTTAGTTGTATGATCGTATTCGCGCCAGGCAGTATGATGATCGTCATTTGTGTGCTCTTAGAGATGCGGTTCGGCACAGACGTGCCGAGAAGGTCACAGTCGATGCTGAGGGAGATTTGACATTTTAGGGTCATATATGTGTTCCCGATGTTGATGGCATTCGTGAGTTGATATTGCAGGAAGCCCATTGTTCCCGGTATTCCATTCATCCGGGCGCCGCGAAGATGTACCATGACTTGCGGCAGCATTATTGGTGGCGTAGAATGAAGAAGGATATTGTGGCTTATGTAGCTCGGTACTTGAATTGTTAGCAGGTTAAGTATGAGTACCAGAGACCCGGTGGATTGATGCAGCAGATTCAGCTTCCCGAGTGGAAGTGGGAGCGTATCATGGTGGATTTTGTAGTTGGGCTTCCACGGACTAAGAGGATGGTTGATGCAGTATGGGTTGTTGTGGACAGGCTGACCAAGTCAGCACATTTCATTCCGGTGGCGATTTCATCTTCAGCGGAAAAGTTAGCTCAGATCTATATGAGAGAGATTGTCACATTGCACGGTGTACCCTTATCTATCATATCAGACCGAGGTACTCAGTTCACCTCCCATTTTTGGAGAGTATTTCAGCGAGAGTTGGGCACACAGATCGAGTTGAGCACAACATGTCATCCTCAGACGGACGAACAGTCCGAGCGTACTATTCAGATTTTGGAGGATATGTTGCGAGCTTGTGTCATTGACTTTGGTGGTTCATGGGATCAGTTCTTGCCTTTAGCATAGTTTCCCTACAACAACAATTACCAGTCGAGCATTCAGATGGCTCCGTATGAGGCGTTGTATGGTAGGCGATGTCGGTCTCCAGTCGGATGGTTTGAGCCTGGAGAGGCTAGGTTATTGGGTTCTGAGTTAGTCCAGGATGCCTTGGATAAGGTGATGATTATTCAGGATAGGCTTCATATAGCTCAGTCCAGACAGGAGAGCTATGCAGATCGTAGAGTTCGAGATTTGGCTTTCACTGTAGGAGACCAGGTGTTCCTTCGAGTGTCGCCTATGAAGGGCGTGATGAGATTCGAAAAAATAAGGGCAAGTTGAGCCCTAGGTACCTTGGTCCATTTGAGAATTTTGGACAAGGTGGGAGAGGTGGCCTACAAATTTGCCTTGCCACCGCATTTATCAGCGGTGCATCCAGTGTTTCATGTGTCTGTGCTTCGGAGGTACATTGCAAATCTTTCTCATGTTCTTGACTTCCGGTGTTCATTTGGACAAGGATATGACTTATGAGGAGGAGCCGGTAGCTATATTAGATAGGCAGGTTCGTCAGTTGAGGTCGAAGAGTTATCCTTCGGTTCGTGTTCAGTGGAGGGGTCAGCCTGCCGAGGCAGCTACTTGGCAGTCCGAGTCCGATATTAGGAGTCGTTATCCCCATCTTTTCTCGGACTCATGTACTTTTCTATGTCCGTTCGAGGATGAACGTGTGTTTTAAAGGCGGAAATTGTGATGACCCAAAAGGTCATCCTAAGTAATTTTAGCTATATTTGTGTTTCGAGACTCCGAAAGCCTCCGTTGATATCACCTCGATATGCGTGCGCAGCCCGGGCGTGTAGCCGGGAAGCTTCTATGTGAAAATCTGATAAAAATGAAGTTCTTATAATAAATAATTGAATAAAGTTGACTTTGGTCAACATTTTTGGTAAGCGGACCCGGACCAATTATTTGACTGTCCCGGAGGGTCCGTAGGAAAATATGGGACTTGGGCGTATGCCCGGAATCGAATTCCGAGGTCCCAAGCCCGAGAAATGAATTTTTAAAGGAAATTGTTTTCTAAAGATAATAAAGGCTTTTGAAAATGAATAATTATGTGAAAACCGTGTTACCGGGCCCGTATTATGGTTTCGGAGCCCGGAACATGTTTAATATATGTTATTTGACTCATCCGTGAAATTTGGTGTAAAACGGACTTAAAATGACGTGTTTCGGGTCAAATTGGAAAAGTTAAGCTTTATGAAGTTTTAAGAAATTTCTATGCGTTTTGAGGTTTAATTCATTGTTTTGGTGATATTTTGATGATTTAAAAGCTTGAACAAGTCTGTATGATGTTTTGGGAGTCGTGTGTGGTTTTGATTTTGAGACCCGAGGGCTCGGGTGAGTTTCGGGTAGCAAACGGGGTGAGTTTCGGGTAGCAAACGGGGTGAGTTAAAGTGTAAAAATCAGGTGTAATTGCATTTTGCTGGTGTCAGTTCCATTACTCTATGCGATCGCATTGATTGGTACGCGATCGCATAGCTTCGTGCCTGGGAGTAGACTATTACATTATGCGATCGCATAGCACCCTCCACGATCGCATAGTGTATTAGGTGGGTAAGGGGAGCTGGGGGGGAGTACTCTCTGCGGTCGCAGCTTCTCCTGTGCGATAGCATAGTGAAGAGGCAGTATACCTGTGCGATCGCAATAGTCATTCCGCGATCACAGTGCACGCAGTCTTGGACTCTGTGCGATCGCATCCCTGCTTCCGCGATCGCATAGAGATATTTCGCCCAGTTATTAAATGAGTTCAAAACAGAATATTTCATACGGGACTTTGCTATTTTTAGCCTTCTTCTCCTCCTCCAACCTCCATTGTCGACCCTCAAATTAGAATCCTTCAATAAACTCTTGGGTAAGTGATTCCAACTTCTATTTCTTCCACTTTCTTTTCATAATCACTAGAATCTAGGCCTAAAAACAGGGAAATTAAGATAGAAATTGGGGTTTTGAGTAGAGTTAGGTTTTTGGAAACTTTGGGTGATTCAACCTCAATTTGGGGTCGGATCTTAAAATAAATTATATATTTGAACTCGTGGGGTTATGGGTAGTCGGATTTTGGTCCGAGCCTTGGGTTTGGACCATGTGGGCCCGGAGTCAAATTTTGGAATTTTAGGAAGAATGCTTAGAAATTAGTAATTGGGCTATGGGTTTGATTTATTGAGCCATTATTGATATACTTGGGTTGATTATGTCTAGATAATACCGTTCCGGTATCGAATTCTAAAGGAAAGGCGGTGTCAGAGGGTTGATTGCTCTATTTTGGACCCGAGGTAAGTATTTGGCCTAACCTTAGCTTGAGGGATTAGGTATAGAGTCTTATTTGCTATGTGTAATTCATGTCCAACGTATAGGCGGGGTGACGAGTGCCTATATGTTGCGGTCAAGCATGCCCGTGAGTCAATTGTGATGAATCATACCGTGTTCTTAATATTCTCTGTACTATGAGTAATTGGTGATTTAGAAGTGATACCTTGATGTTGTTTCATGACATGGGGAGTTATTGTGTTATTTGTTTCAGTTGAGGCTTTTACTGTTGAAATTGTATTTCTGATGCGAGGTTGGTTATAGCTGAGTCCCTTGCCGGGACGATAGAATTTTATTGAGTATTTCCATATACTTGAGACTTCTTATTGTTGATTTTCACATTATATTGTTGCTTTTATATTATTTATCACACGAGGGGACATGTCGTGCTGATCGTTTATTATTTATCACACGAGGGGACATGTTGTGTTGATCGTTTCTTATTTATTGCACGAAGGGACATGTCGTGCTGATTGTTTGTTATTTATCACACGAGGGGACATGTTGTGTTGATCGCTTCTTATTTATTGCACGAGGGGACATGGCGTGCTGATTGTTTGTTATTTATCACACGAGGGGACATGCCTTGTTGATCATTTATTATTTATCGCACGAGGGGACATGCCGCGTTGATTGTTTATTATTTATCACACGAGGGGACATGCCTTGTTGATCATTTATTATTTATCGCACGAGGGGACATGCCGCGTTGATTGTTTATTATTTATCACACGAGGGGACATGCCATGTTGACCGTTCATTATTTATCGCACGAGGGGACATGTCGTGCTGATCATTTATTATTTATCACACGAGGGGACATGCCGTGTTGATCGTTTATTATTTATTGCACGAGGGGACATGTCATGCTGATTGTGAGTTATTTATCATACGAGGGGACATGCCGTGTTGATCGTTGATTATTTATCGCACTAGGGGACATGCCGTGTTGATTGTTTATTATTTATCACACGAGGGGACATGCTGTGTTGACCGTTCATTATTTATCGCACGAGGGGACATGTCGTGTTGATCGTTTATTATTTATCACACGAGGGGACATGCCATGTTGATCGTTTATTATTTATTGCACGAGGGGACATGACGTGCTGATTGTTTGTTACTTATCACACGAGGGGACATGTCGTGTTGATCGTTTACTATTTATTGCACGAGGGGACATTCCGTGCCGAGTGATTGTGAGATTATGCACGAGGGGACATGTCGTGCCTTTCGATGTTCATTATCTGTCCTGAGACGTTAAATTCCTGCTTTTACTTTTTACACTTCAGTTATTACCCTGTTCTACTGTGCTAGCATTTTGTTGCCCCTATTACCCCCAGCATGTTCTCCCCGTAATGTCTTACTTGCTTATTTTTGTCGATATTTTCCTGTTATTATATAGAATTGCACATGTACATATATTGTTGTCGGTTCTAGCCTCGTCACTACTTCGCCGATGTTAGGCTCGCCACTTACTCAGTACATGGGGTCGGTTGTACTGATGCTACACCTGCACTTCTTTATGTTGTGCAGACCGCAGTTGGACCTGGTGGTCACTGACGGTCGGAGCATTCCATCAGTTCATACATGAGACATCGAGGTAGAACTGCAGACGTTCGTGGGCCTTGGCGTCACCTTCTACCCTTCACTTTCAGCTCTGTCTTATCTTATAGTTCAAAGACAGTCATATGTACTTATTCTCAGACCTTTGTTTTAGTAATCTCTTAGACAGTTCGTGAGTATGTGACACCAGCTCTGGAATTTGTATATCGGTTTTATTTCGAAGTTGCTATATTATTTTGGTAATTTGCTAACCTTCATATTGTTGACCATCGATGTCTTAGTTATCTTGTTCGTTTTAGTTGTTAATGAGTTTTATTTAGTTCAAACGTTGGCTTGTCTAGCGGGTTCAACGTTAGACGCAGTCATGGCCCGAAGGTAGGATTAGGGGTCGTGACATTTAGGGCTTTAACAATTTTCAGATCTGAAATTGCGCCTTTTAGGGTAATCTTTTGGGGAAATTAATGGTGGGGCATGGTTGAGGAGGTGAAAGAGACTGTACAGTAGAAATTTGGGGCCGTTTTGTTGAGCTTCGCCGTCGGTGATGATTTCCGGCCGGCGGAGCAAGATGGGGGAGCGACGGAGTCAGGTGGGGTGAGAGAAAGAAGATAGAGAGACGAGTATGGGGGTGTTAGACTTTGAAAATGGGGGTTTGGGCCAATGGTGCAGACTATTGAATATGATTGGAAACCTGTCTTTTGTAATGACTGTCTGAAATTTGGGCATGATTTTATTGATTGCTGGCAGAATACAAAGTGTAATGAGGAGCTGGATAATAAGGAAGGGTAAAGGCCAAGAAGACAGAGAAAAGAGCAAAGAAGCAAGTTAAGACTGTTAAGCAAACATGGCTTGTGAAGAAACCTGAAGTGAGTGCAAAATCAGAACCACAAAAGCAAATAGTCATACAAGAGAGTCCTACTCATGAGATTGAATGCCTCGAGATGGATAGAGTGAGTATAGAGCCTACATAACAGATTGTTTCTATGCCGTGTCAGGAAAAAGCTGCGACTAGCACACATGAGAACATCTGCAGAAATCTATGAATGAAGGAAATATTGACAAAGGGAAGGCAATTGCTGAGATAAAGGATGCTGGGAGAAGAAGACAATAGGAAGACCCAGGTCCACCATGCCCCTTAATTTCCAATTCTCTATGATTATTGTCACTTGGAACATTAGGGGTCTAAATCAGGCCCATAAGTAGAAAGAGATAAAGATCTTTCTGGCTACAAATAAAGTAGATTTAATGGGACGTATTGAAACCAGAGTTAAAGAACATAGGGCTAAGAAAATACAAAAAACGATTGCCCATGGTTGGAATGTTTGTCGCAATTATTCATATGTTGTGAATGGCAGAATTTTGATACTATAGAGAGCACACATACAGTTACAGATTACTCACACTACAGATCATTTCATCCACTACTTAGTAATGGATACTAGCACTCAATTTAAAATACATCTTAGTGTCATTTATGCCTAGAATAATAGCTACCAAAGGGAGAATCTATGGAGGGACCTTAGACAGAAAAATGTACAAGCTCAGGAAACATGGCTGCTTAGTAGAGAGTTTAACAATGTTCTATCTTCTGAGGATAGAATAGGATCCACTGTAACTACTACTGAAACACAGGGATTCAAAGATGTGATTGATTCTCTATAGCTTACCCCTCTTAGAGCAAAAGGTCGGCATTACACTTGGACAAACAAACAAGGTACTGGTTCAAGAGTATTTAGTAAGATATATGGACTTTGGGAAACTACCAGTGGATATATCAATATGGTCATGTAGAAGCAGATTTATTGAATCCATCAGTTTCTGATCATTCCCCTATCCTAATCAAATGTGGAAGACAGAAGGTATGGCATCCTAAACCATTTAGACTATATACAAATGTCATGGAACTTCCACAGTTCCATAGTATTATTCATCAAGTTTAGAGTCAGAACTATGATGGAACACTTGTGCAACAGATTTGGTGCAAATTGAAGACTATGAAGACACTGCCGAAAGACACTAATGCCTATATGGATTCATACAAACAAAAGCTTGAGCAGGAAAGAGAAAAAATGGATATTGTTCAGAACCAAATTCATCATAATCCTTCGGCACAAGGCCTATTTGATTTAGAGAAAGACGCATTAGCTGACATTGAGAAATGGAGAAATATTGAGGAACAAGTGATGAGACAGAAATCCAAGGCTTGCTGGATTGAATGTGGGAATGCCAGTACAAAGTATTTTCATGCTCAGTGGAAGATTAGATCCAGTCAGAATAGTATAGCATCCATATATACTGATACAGGAATAAAGATAACAGTTCCCAAATTAGTTGAGCAGGAATTCATCAGTGTGTTTCAGCCTTTGATGGGAGATTGTGCTACTAAAATACCATGTGCAAACACAGCTATAATTAAGGAAGGACCATGCTTAACTATACAAAGAAGTTTAATTCAGGATGTTACAAATGAGGAGATCACAGTTGCAGCATGGGAGATGCCTAAAGACAAAGCTCCAGGGGTTGATGGGTTCCTTGTGGAGTTCTTTACCAGGAACTGGGAGATAGTGAAAGAGAATATATTTGCAGTTGCGAAGATCTTTTTTTCTACCAGCAACCTACCTGGAATGATCAACACTACAGCTATCACACTAGTACCTAAAGTGCTAGCACCTTCAACCGTTAAGGACTATAGACCTATTGCATGTTGTACTACAATATATAAGATCATATCCAAAGTCATTACGAAATGGATCAAATCTGTTCTTGATGGGTTAATTGATCACTCTCAATCAACATTAATTTAAGGGATGAGTATAATTGATAACATTCTGTTAAACCATGAATTGTTACTACTCTATAAAAGGTGTCTCTCCTAGATGTGTGATGAACGTGGATCTGAGGAAAGCCTATGATACTCTAGAATGAAGTTTTCTTAGGAAAATGCTTATTGATCTTGGGTTTCCATTTAAGTTTGTGCAATGGATAATGACATGTGTTACCACAGTATCATATTCCTTGGTACTATTGGAGAACTGGCAAAGCCTTTTAAAGGAAAGAGGGGATTAGGCAAGGAGACCCAATGTCTCCATACTTGTTTGTTGTTGTAAAGGAATATCTAGGTAGAGAACTGGGACAATTGCATAATAATGGAAACTTCAATTGTCTTCCTAAGTGCAGAAAGTTGAACATCGCACATATATGCTTTGCTTATGACCTCCTGATGTATTGCAGAGCTGATTTTGAGTCCATCAAGATCCTAAATGCTGCCTACCACAGATTCTCAGTTGTCTCAGGCTTACAGGCAAATGTCAACAAAAGTGCTAAATACTTGGTTGGAGTCTCTCAAGCTGAAAAACATGAAATCTTTGCAACATTGGTTTTCATTGAAGGAAAGCTTCCTTTCAAATACTTGGGGATTCCTTTAGATTCTAAGAAGCTAGCAGCCTATCAATATTTAACTCTTATTGAGAAGATAACAACAATAATCAAATGTTGGTCAACAAAACTTCTATCTTATGCTGGTATGTGTCAACTGATAAATGGTGTTATATTTGGCATTCAAACCTATTGGACACATATATTTGTTCTTCCAAAGAAGGTGATGAAAGCAATTGAAGCAATATGCAGAACATTCCTATGAACTGGTACAGTTACTATCTCAAAGAAGTCACTAGTAGCTTGGGAAAAGGTGTGCAGGCCTATAGTTGCTGGAGGACTCAATATACTAGACATAAATATATGGAACAAAACAACAATTATAAAACATCTATGGGACATAATAAGGAAGAAGGACTACTTATGGATAAGGTGGGTGCACAGCTTCTATATAAAGAACAGGAACTTGGAAACAATGGATACCCCTAAGATTGCATCTTGGGTGTTGAGAAAGATACTAGAAAGTACAAGTTTGATCATGGAGCATCAACAACTCCAAGGAAACATTCACAGCAGGCTGCAGACAATGTGCAAGAATGCAAAATCCAGATTAAGCAGATGTACTTGAAGCTGATACCAGATTGCCCCATAGTTGAATGGAAGAGTTTGATGATGCACACATATATACATCCGAGATATAGATTCACCTTATGGCTTGCAGCACAACAGAGGCTATCTACAGTGGAAAGATTATTGAAGATTGCATTCAAGTTCCTGCAGCTTGTGCATTCGGTGAACATAGTCTATGTGATGACCCAAAAGGTCATCTTATGTAATTTAAGTGATATCTGTGTTCCGAGGCTCCGAGAGCCTCCGTTAGTCTCACCTTGTAATGCGTGCGCAGCCCCGAGCGTGTGGCCGGGAAGCTATTATGTAGAAAGTTGATGAAAATGAGTTTTGATAATTAATAAATGAATATAGTTGACTTTGGTCAACATTTCTGGTAAACGGACCCAGACCCGTGATTCGACGATTCCGGAGGGTCCGTAGGAAAATATGGGACTTGGGCATATGCTCGGAATCGAATTCCGAGGTCCCAAGCCCGAGAAATGAATTTTTAAAGAAAATTATTTTCTGAAAATAATAAAGGATTTTGATAATGAATAATTGCGTGAAAACCATGTTGTCGGTNCTTTGAGTTTTAAAGAACTAGAAATGTGGCTTGGAAAGTAGTGTTATGTTCCCGAGGTCCGAATGAGATTTCGAGACCGGGAATAGTTCCTTGGTGTTAATTATAACTTGTCGGCAAAGTTTAAAGTCGTTCCGAGCAGTTTAGGCCGATTCAGCGTAATGAAGTGAATTCTAGAATTCTAAAGTTCTTAAGTTTGATTAATTGGATTTTGATGTTTTATTATGTGTTTTGATGATATTTTGATGATTTAAAAGCTTGAACAGGTTCGTATGATGTTTCAAGAGTCATGTGTGTTTTTGGTTTTGAGCCCCGAGGGCTCGGGTGAGTTCCGGGTAGCTAACGGG